>KZ308269.1:1248499-1275985 GCA_000376725.2 Ladona fulva
AAAAAGGGGAAAAAAAGAAATCGTTTGGACGGCGGATAAGGTAGGGACGGAAAATTTTTCTGAAAATGAAACGGACATTTCGTGATCCCAGTGGTTTGAAGGAGTTGTGTGTTTCCGTGCGATTAAGTTCTGCTTTGTACGGTTAGGAGGTGACTGTGGCTTTTACCCTTAAAGCTATAGATGGAGGATAAGTTTTTGATTCCTTGGGGAAGCGTGTTCCAGAGGTTACTAGCTGTGACTATAAACGATTTGTGAAAAATCTCAGTTCTATGCTGGGGAATCAAGAGTTTCTTGCAACCTCTCATATTACGGTCATGAATGGTGTCCAAAGATATAAATAACGAGTGAAATTTCAACGAGTTAATGATCATCATGATTAAACATTTGGTTGAGCACATGTCTTTACCCAGCTGAAAAGTATGGGAAGTTTTCATGTCATTTAAAGATTTCTTTAGTGAGCAATTATGTCTTGCGAATATATCATTGTAGACTTTTATGTTTTGCTCTATAATGATTTACAGGAGAACCTGAAAAAACCTTTTCTAACATATTCTGCACCTTTTTTGGCATAATATATATTAATATCCTAACACATTGCATTTAGGAATCTATCAAATAGATTAACAGTGTGTTGTTTATTGTAAGATCCAATGAGTGTATAATGAAGGGAAGGTATTTTACATGCTAGAGCGGTATGCAATGTTAGATGGGTAAAATTGAATATTTTGATAAAAACTGCCACAAATACCCCAATTGACCTTTTGCCAAATACTCTTTTTTCTGTATAAAGACAGCCTTAGCAGATTAGATCTAAACAATCCCCATCTCAGATTCCACAGATATTATGTTTCTTATCTCAAAAATTTTAGAATTTTATCAGAATTCTTAGGCAACAAAAAAGAGACCTTATTAATGTGTGTATTTCATTCACACACAGCCACTGTGGCCATTGGCTAGTGTAGTGCCAGTAGCATGCTAGCACTCCAACCTCAAGGTCTTAGGTTCGAATCCCTGCTAGTCAGGTTTTCCAGATAGGGAATGTTGTGTGTGTTAGTCCCTTGTTATTGTTTATAGTCCAACACTGTAATTGTCCAGAAAATGGATGTTTGTAGGCAAATTGGGAAATAAATAAATAAATTTTTTTTAAATTAACCATGAAAAGAATATCCTCAAATCTTTTTATACAAATGCTTGAAATTGTCTCCCGTTGATTCATTTATTCATTGCAACTATACTTATTTCAGTTTCTGAGTAATTTGCTGCAGTTTTGAATATATTTGGTGTTAATTTAATGAGAATATATAATGAGCCATTCTGAGATGATATTCAATATTTTCATGATTGTAATTCCTAAGTATTGGCAAACTGAAGACATTGAATCTTTTAAATACCAAGTATAACATTTCGTTCACCCTCTGAAAGAAATGTGGGAAGTTATGTGGCCATTCAGCAACTGATGGAGAGAGAAGGCTGGATTACACTGGGCAAGTTTACTTGCTGTTTGCCAGTGAGTTAACTAGCGCACAAGTGAGTGAGTTGAAGCTCAGTTGCAGTGGGCGTTTACTAGCTACTTGCCTGAGAATTCACTTGATGCCAGTAAATTTGCTCTGTGTAATAAAGCTTGCTAGTAAACTGGCTGCTCACTCTGCCAGTGCAAATAAAGTTGAATACTGGGTTACCTAACTCACTTGCTGGTTTTACTTGCTTGTTAACAGCTAATACACTCTCCTGGGTTAATTGTTTAGGGAGACTTGAGAAGGGTTTTCCAAAATTAAGGTCAATTAAACAATGACATATCAATAGCTTATATAATTATGTTATATTCCTGTTTACCCTTGAGAAATTCATGGTTATCCGAAGATAACTATGTTCTTGCTTTCTATGGAAATCAGAAACTTTATTACATGTTTGAGAAAGAAGAGATATATTGTTTCCTTGCAGTAAGAAGTGATTAGAGATTCTTAGACCAACAATATCACAATTGTTGGATGTGACATATAGTGTGAATTAAAATCTCCAATAAACACAATCCAACATGGTTTTGTCCTATGCATGTGTCCTGTTTCATTACATTTAAGTATTACTTTTCAGTGCCTATTCCTGATTTTAAATCTCATAGAAAAGGGAAAGCCAGTGATGATTGGTCTCAAACTGCAGTAGAATATTTCCTTCTGTAATAATGAAATGTTGTAAAGTCACATCTCATATTTAATTTCTACAGTTTTACACTTCAATTTTTATAAAATGTTTTGAGGATTTTTTGAGCTTAATCTTTTGTTGGCTTTAGTGAAGCTTTTTGCCCCAAACATTTGAGTGTCTCAAGTGGAGAGCATTTTAATATCTCTTCTTCCTCCTCAACTCTTTAATGACGATCTTTGTGTCTGCTTTATCACTCCATCTAATGCTTAGCTGTGCAACAGATTTTTATTTTTTTTTGCTTGGAAATTTTGAGAACACACCTGTTGAAATTTTCTTTAGAATTGCTTTTTGATTATAAAAATATTCATCTTACGTTCATTTATCTCTATAAAGTCAAAAATTTATTTCTTTCAAACTACTAGAAATTCAATTTTTTNATATGGGAAGGCGTTACCTCGTGGAAGGCCATTACAATGAAAGAAAGACTGTTTCGTACAATTGCTGTGGAAGTGTACGAAACGGTCTTTCTTTCATTGTAATACTATAATTTGAAAAAAGGAGAATTACAGTTTTAATAATAAGGAAGTAAAGAAAGAAATAGAATGGTATTGATGAGGCTTCCAGATAGTCTAATGAGTTAGGCTTCCAGCAGCCCAAGTGGGCAGAGCATTCACCTTTGGTCAGTATTCCCAGGCTTGATATCTTGTCCAGGCCTTTGTCGATACACTTTTAGAAATACCGCACACCCACTGCAATGGATGGGATCTTCTTTCTTGTTTTCATCTGTAATCCTTGACCATTAGTTTTTCATAATCTTCCCCATCCTTTAACTTTATTTAAGATTTTCTACCATGATTGTGTGTTGGCCATAAATTTTCATATTTCCTTTTTTTGTCCCTACAGAAAACCTCCGAAGACATTTGCATTTGACCACTGTTTCAACTCCGTCTGGAATCCAGAGAAAGACATTTACAATGAGGATGAGGAGATGGATGAAGTGGATGAGGATGGAGAAGAGGAAGAGGAGGGCATTGATGGCCAGAGGTGGAGGGGCCAGAGAAGGGGGAAAGGGGGAGGGGCCTTTGCATCTCAAGAAGTGGTCTTCAACTGCCTGGGGAGAGACATTCTGGACAATGCTTTCCAAGGGTACAATGCTTGCATCTTTGCCTATGGGCAGACTGGTGAGTGTTAAATCAACTTAATGTGCTTATGTAACACAGGGTTGCTTACTTTCCTCAGCTATTCATTGCCAAGTGCCTTACATATTCAAACTATTGGTAAAAAAACTGATGTATATATTAATTTGTTCATCCATTCATTTAATATTTTATGGAATTTTCTCTGTTTTTGGAGGCCTCTATGTATTTACATCATCTTATTTGATTGTGATAATGCAAATATGAGTATTAGTCATCTCTCCATTGATGGGTGAAGATTTTCCTTTCGGATTAACATATGTGAAAAACAGCAACATGACCAATACAGGGTCTGTCTTTCTGTCTTTTTTTAACTCTTAAGTTATTTCCTTATCGATATAGTAGAGGCCATTGCTCATCTTTTCTTGTATTTGTGAGTGTTGCTCAACCATGGGTTGTATTCAACATCTAAATTTCGTGCCTATAAAATTTGAAAGATGGAACTTATTCAAAGAATTTCAGCATGAATATCTCTTCAGGTGCATTTGGATTGCAAATTTGAATATATTTGCATCACTCCCTATCAATGAATCTGTGGAAATTTGTTTTGTCTACATAATAATGTGTCTCTACCATTTTTGTTTGCCTTTTAGATCTGTTTAAATTTGCCTTTTCCTTAAAACTTAGTTAACTATCAGTAGATGTCATAGGTTTTTTGCAGTCCCCTTCTTGTGGGTATTTTCCTGCTGTGATGTGTTTTTCCTAAGAGGTGGTTGCAAGAGATCATGTTTTAGAAGACTTTGAATTGTGGGTGCTTTTTTCAATCTCTTTATTTTGTATAAAATCAAAAACAGCTGTTTTACCAATATTTAAACAAATAAATTCTTTAAAAACCTCCACAAATATCAATATATTAATTTATTGTTTCATTTGTTTTTTAAATGATATCTCATGTGAATTTTTAACGCAGTTTTCTGTTTTGTACAATTTAAGGTTCAGGAAAGTCTTACACAATGATGGGAAGTGGAGACAACAAAGGCATAATCCCACGCCTTTGTGATTCCCTCTTTGAACGGATTGCTCAAAAAGAGAATGCTGAACTGTCTTGCAAGGTTGAGGTACGTACTGTAATTATCGGTATTTACATTCATGGAATCAAAGGTTACATTACACAAGAAAATTGGTCTTCCTTATAGAGATGTGAATGCATCAATCTAAAATTCAAGAAGGATACAAAAAGAATGTTTCTCAGTGCCTCAGATCTGAACTCTGTTTCAAAACCCCAAATGATTTATATATATCACCAGTCTTCCATTACCTAGTTCATCTTCTAGTTTTTCATGTCAATTATGGTGTCTTGATCTCAGCTTCCTCAGTCATTTGCCAAACTATTTCTTGCCATATATCGGTTTCTTAAATTAAGTTTTGCTGCTAAAGAACAAAACAGCACTGGAAATTTATGGTCATATCCTCAGGTAAGTTGTGTATATGTATCTAAATGCTATCCAAATGCTTTGGCTCTGGCAAACGGTGCTAATTGAATGAAAAAAGACAATCTTGAGGATCATCTCTGAGGTTGCCTAGTAACGATTCCTCGAGCAGATGTGATAGATGATGTTCACAACACCATTACCATGTAATGTATTACACCAACACCATGGATGAAGTCCTTCCTAATCTTTTTCTTATAT
This sequence comes from Ladona fulva, assembly GCA_000376725.2. Classification (NCBI taxonomy): domain Eukaryota; kingdom Metazoa; phylum Arthropoda; class Insecta; order Odonata; family Libellulidae; genus Ladona; species Ladona fulva. The sequence goes on from KZ308269.1 coordinate 1,253,466, forward strand.
GAGAGATTAGCCATTCATCATTACTATCAATTTTTTTTATCACCGTGGTCATTGGGAGACCACAAAGGCTGTTTTATTACATCTAGTCTTTGCAGTTTTTCAGACATAAGGGGTACTCACTCTCTTTTATGTCCATGCATTTTCTAGTTAAATATTTGGTATTGATGATGGCCTCAAAAGGAAATGGATTGTTGAGTGATGAATTTGGTGGTAATTGGGATGATGAGATGGTGATTGGGAGTGTGAGACTGGGATACAGAAGTTGTGACCAAAATATGGCTTGAAAGAAAAGGAGATTATGTCAAACAATAAAGAATTGTTTTGATTATGAAATTATTTTGATCCTCTGAAGAACATGGAAACTTGTTCATTGGATATCCCTGGCAACTGAAATCAGTGCTCTTTCACTGCCATGTCTTATCTACTCAATAATTTATAATGTTCAAATCACTGTTTATCAATTTAATTGATGAATTGATCTTTCAGGTCAGCTACATGGAGATTTACAATGAAAAAGTTCATGATCTCCTGGATCCAAACCCTAATAAGAAATCATTGAGAGTTCGAGAGCATAATGTATTGGGACCCTATGTTGATGGCTTGTCGCAGTTAGCTGTTTCTGCATTTGAGGTATATTTATAACAATATTTCTAACATTTTGAAATTATGTTGTTGCTTTTAATAATATTTTAATTTTGTGCAATCTTCGTTACGTTAAGGAAAATCGTCTATTTATCCAGCATAAATATCTGTTTTTAGTATACTTCATACCTTTTGTTTGTATTGTATTTCATTAATTTAATGTTATATTATTGTGTGGAATTGATGGAGTTTCACCGATTTAAAATTTTATCAGTTACTCCAACAGATGGTATTTTAAAATTCTTGCTTCATTTTCAGTCAATTACTCTTTCTACATTAACCATTTCCTCTGTAGAATTCATCACACATTTGAGTGGTTTATTTTGTGTCAAAAATCAGTTTAAATCTCTATAGTGATGTATCTTAAAATACTATTTGTGAAATATTTATGAGATACTTATATTGAATTTCATTTATAGGACATTGATGCCCTAATGGCCGAGGGCAACAAATCCCGCACAGTTGCTGCCACAAACATGAACAGTGAGTCATCCAGATCTCATGCAGTTTTCTCAGTTATTTTGACACAGACATTGACAGATTCTGCCTCTGGTGTGTCTGGAGAGAAAGTGTCTCGAATGTCATTGGTCGATCTTGCTGGAAGCGAGCGTGCAGTCAAAACTGGTGCTATTGGTGATCGATTGAAGGAGGGGTCTAATATAAATAAGTAAGCATTATAATTCTAAAGAGTTCATATTAGTTTGAATTAGACTTTTATTTAAACTTTTATTTAAAATCTGCTCTAGTTGCAGAAATTCATGAAATAGTTAAGTATGGAAATAATTTATGGTATTTTGTCCTTACGATTGAGAGGTCTTGTTAAGAGTCTTAAGGCTGTGCTTAAGTAAATCAAGAATTTACATGAAGAAATTAAATTTCTCAGTTGTAAATTGATGGAAAAATTCATTTATTCTTTATGTGTTGAAAGGCTGGTTACTCAACGTTCTTACAAGCAAGTTGGATTGTCGATTTTCTTATTTATTAGCATTTTGTCTGTTCAAAATATTCAATTGTATAGCCCTCTAATTTATATCACTTTTTAGCGAATACCATATTTCCTGGCCCAGAAGACGCACTATTTTCCCTGCAAAAATGTAATCTGAAATCGGCGTGCGTCTTATAGGCAGACGGTGGGAATTTTTTCTGACGTCAGGAATAGCCATATAATAGTAATTGTAATCATTGTTGTGCTTTGAAACATGGGTTTTACCTTCTAATCTCTACGGAAGCCTTTCTAGAGATGTTGTGCTGTTTGAAGCATTGAAATTAGCCATTGAAACGTTGGCGAAATATCCTGAACTTACCTGGGTGTTAACCTGAGAAAAATTCACACAAATGTTGTGCTGTTGTTTAACTCTTCCGTAAATTAATGCTCTTTTACAAATCTCATTTCTTTGTTTCACTTACAAGCAGCTCAAATTCCTGTGTGTATAATCTTTGCTTCTTCCTCATGAAAAATCACTGTGCATCTTATTAGCTAGTGCATTTTATGGGCAGGGAAATATGTTAGTTAGATCTTTCCTCCTGTGTATTTGCAGATCTAATGGTACTTAATAGATTTCTTTCCTGTTGTAGCTCTTTCCCTTTTTGTATCTGAACGTATTCTTAGTTAACATATTCTTTCTAAAACCAACATTTAAAAATAACTGATGGCCTTTGAATTTTTTTCTTCTTTCTTTTAAAATTTTACATCTCATGACTCCTCTAGTGTTAAATACTTGTGTGCTTTGTTATAACCAGTGTAATAATTTTACTTATATTTCCTTGAGATATGGCCACAGTTTTTAAAATTATGTTTTTATCCATCTAAAAACATTTTTTCAGTCATGCTATAGTTTAAATCATTCAATATGATTTTGTACACTATCAGGTACTAGTAGAAAGTCCTTCTGTGCTGTAGAAGATTCGTAACGATATTGTAAGAAATAAGTTAATATTATTTATAATCATGATATTCCTTTTTACATCTCTTGAAATGAAGCATTTAAAATGGTTAGTTTACGTATCTGTTGCTTTGGTTAATTAACTGGAAGATCATCATTCTTGATGTGATCGATTTCCTTGATTAAAACCGCTATTCTTCATCAATACTCCCTCCATTACATTTTTGCTTATTACTCTATATTTGTTTGTTTTTAATATCTTCTCAGTCTATTTCAATATTGTTCTTTATGTGTTGCAACAAAACCTTTTATCTCATTTCTCTAGGTCTCTCACAACCCTTGGTTTAGTTATATCAAAGTTGGCAGATCAGTCCTCTGGAACGAAGAATAAGGATAAATTTGTACCATATCGAGACTCAGTTCTTACTTGGCTCCTCAAGGTATGTTTGTTTGACTGGTTGGAAAAATATTCAGAGATATCTGTATCACATCAAATTTTAAATTCAATGAAATTATTTTAGATACTTATGTCTGGATCTTCAGATTTTTCATTTCATCAATTCCAAATCAATTTTAAAAACCTAATTGGCATTAAAACTATCTAAGAAGTACTTTATTCTCTTAATATGTAATTGCTTTCAAGTTGATGGAAATTTATCTTACGTCTCACTTGAGATATTACTTTAATTCACCTCAGGAGATGTTAATAAACATCATCATGTAATTGTAGAATCTAAAGTCGCATTTCTTGTTCCAAATTTTCTTTTCTTTATCGTAATTCTTATTAGGAATCATTAATATCTTCAATATTAGGATTGCTTGATGTCCTGTATTATGTAGGACTTCCTGTTTTATCAATGTTTTGTTCCATTTTACCTTAAATATCCATCAGGATTTAAGGAATATCCCTTATTAGTGTTAGTCATTGAATCAAAATAGCCTCTCCTAACATGATTTACTTTGTACTTCAGCAATAGCGTCTCTTTCTCTTCCTGCAGTTTTTAAATATGGGCTTCAAATTTTTCATATAGTTTTCCCACAAGGAAACCTCACTTAATGTGATTAAAGCCGGATGGATGATGGTACAAAAATTTTACGAAAGAACTTTGTGAAAGAAGAAGAGAATCACAAATGTTGACCCTAGAGAATTGAAATTGACTGTAGAAACTTAATTCTTTTGTTGTAAATTACAAGAAGTAGGGCATACTAGAAAGGTAAAAACATAAATTGGTGTATAATTATTGTTAAATCATTTATACCTTTATGTTTTATGAAACGATTGAAGATTTCTCTTTATAAGTAGATAATTTAATCCTTGTAAAAGCAACAGACAAATAAAATCAATGTATCCCAAATTCTAATTTCCCTAATGTTTTAATCATCTGTAGTCATTTCTTGCAAAAATCAAAAGAGCTGAAAGACAATAAATTTGCTTTTGGGGCCATAATGTTTAAAAAAAATTTTTTAAAGACAAATTATTTCTTTTTTAAGAGAATCTCAAATCTGTTAATAAAACATGGAAGCATAAATGATTTAACAATAACCATGTGTAATGATGTTTCTTTCTATTATACCCTACTTTTTGCATTTTACAATGGAGGAATTTGAAAAGAAAGCAATATGCAGCAGGAGTAGGCATTTTTCGACCGAAAACTGAGTTATTAATGTTAGTTTCGAATTTCCAGCATCAGATATGGTGGCTCTCCATTTCATTTGGGGAGTTCTTCCAGAAAATTTTTGTCCTTCATCTGGCAATAGTCATACCAAGCAAGGTTTCCTTGTCAGCATTCACATAACGATTGGATAACTAAAGTAAAATTTGAGTTTTAGCGGGTTATAGCCGTATAAATTCCAATGAGCTTGAGTTTATTAAATTTCAGAACATTTCATATCATATTTTTATCCAAAATATAATAGGATTTTTTTCTTGATGTTCTCAAAATGGAAATATAGTGACCCTATTCTGTAATCATGCTCAAAGTGTAAGTTGTGATTTGTTATTTCTTTGTTTCAGGATAATCTGGGTGGGAATAGTAAGACAGTAATGGTGGCCACGCTGTCCCCTTCAGCTGATAACTATGAGGAAACTTTGTCTACTCTGAGATACGCCGACAGGGCTAAGCGCATAGTCAATCACGCTGTGGTCAATGAAGATCCAAATGCTCGAATAATCCGAGAGTTGCGTGCTGAAGTTGAAGCTCTGAAAGAAATGCTGAAGAGAGCTACAATTGGAGGTCTGGGTGGTGGTGAACTTTCTCTGAGCATTGCAGGAACACCAGCAGGAGACAAGTCAATGGCTGCTATTGCAATGGAAGATGGTAAGTGGTGTTCAACACTTCTTATGGTGTTTAAGAAGTGTCTCAGCATTCTGATGTTGTTTGTGAAATTTTGTGCTGAAATATCCTTAAAAATTAATTATCATTACTTATTATTTCTATAGGTTTTAGCTATTTAATGAATTGATCATGGTAATTTTGTTTCCCATCAATCAATGATAAATTTGTTTATTCTATCATCTTAATTCTTGTTTGGATGCTTGTTTGTACATACTTAGTTAATTTAAATGCAAAAAGTGTTTCCTGTGGAGCTTATGTCATTAATATGAAGTTTGTACAGCATACAATGACATAGACTTTATATGTATCTTTAAAATATTCCATTGGCATCTAAAACCTAACAAAGCATGTGCTACTGCTCCTTTGACATAATGATGCAAGGAAATTATGAAACAATTTTGCTTTGGATCTTAAATTTTTGTATTTTTAGATGTTCTTTGGAGCCATTTCATTTTGGAGTGATCAGAATGTACTGCTTCAACTCTACATTGTTTTGAAGATTTAGTTTTAAATGATTCTCCTGTAATTTTCATTATCTTTTATTATAATGCATAATTCTTAGTTTGGTTAATCTACTTTTTTGATATTCTTCAATTAAGGGCATTTTTTAATTACTTATGTAAGGAATTTTAAAGAAGTCATATTTCTTAATTCAAAATTTTGTTAACAGTTAACATCAATAACTTTGAACAATTATCACAATTTATCAACTCCATTCAGTAGATGTACATTCCTAGATTATTTTCTGTTTCTTCTTGTATTATTGAGCATTTTAAGCATTGGTAACCCAAATTCTTGTCTTTGTTGTCATTGAAACATTAAATATTCAATGTACCTTTAAAATGACTACTCCTGAAATGTAATAAATATTTCTCATACAACTTACAGGAAGGAGAAGAGCGCAGAGGGAGAGGAGAAGTTTAGCGGGAGAAGATGATGAAAGCGATGAGGATGAAGAAGAGGATGGAGAAAATGGCACTGAAGGGTCTTTAGAGAGAAAAGTGCGAATAGATCTCCATCGACAGCTCACTGAGAGTGAGAAGTTAATGAAAGAAATGTCTCAGACCTGGGAGGAGAAGCTCAGGAAAACAGGTATAATATTCAGATATACAGATAGAATCCCTGTGACCTTCATATCTTCCCATTTTTATAATAAAAAAATTCCTCCTCAAATGGATTTCTCTTCCTTTTTGTATATGGAAAATTTCCTACTTTTGTGATTATTTTTTGTGTATTTTAACAATTTAAAGATGAAAGAATTAAAATTTGCTTATGGAATTTTCAGTCTGTCACAGAGCAAAATATGAGCTTCTGCTACAGCAAAAGAGAACTGCATAACTAATCCCTATGTTTAATCTCTTTTTATTGATCATATTTAATAAACTCTCAGTGTAATGTAAATTTGGTAAAGTGCTTCTTTGCTTCAGTTATACTCTGCTTAGTTATGTGCCCTCTGTAATCATGATTTAGAAAAATTAAACTTCTAGAAATCATTTTTATTAAGTTGACATCAAATCTTGTGTATAATTTGTAGCAACGTGAAGGTTCTATATAAGCACTGCCCTGAATGAATATCTGTATCTTTACATCCCTGTTTCCTCATCTTGAATTTTGCCTCATCTAAAGTTGATTTCCCTTAGCCTGGTAATAAAGTTAGATTAGGAATTAACTGTACTTGTTTTCTGAGGTATGCTCCATAATTAACCTAATGTAATGTCTTAAAATCCAAATTTTAGGGTACAGTTTTCTTGTTTGTTTAACTGACTGTAATAACTGAATAACTGGCAACAATCTAGAAGCAAGACTTCTCTCATATTTTGTGACAGTTTCTCCAATTCATTCTTCCTCTCCATTTTTCACATTTCTTTGTGCATTACTAATTCTATCTGTTTATGATTTCAGAGAGGTTGCAGCATGAGAGACAGCAGGCTCTGGAGCAGATGGGTATTAGTGTTCAGGCATCTGGAATAAAAGTGGAGAAAAACAAGTATTATTTGGTCAATTTGAATGCAGATCCTTCTTTGAACGAACTGCTGGTTTACTATCTCAAGGTTAGTTTCTAGAATCCTGTTGCAATATTGACAATATTGACAGTTCTCAGTATTTGTTATACTTGCCTTTTTGATGATTTTGAGTAGATGCTCTTATCCATTTATTTGCTTAGTAATGTTAATATATAATGAGTCAATCTTGTGTATCGTCTACCCTCTGAAATTTTATGCATACTCTCTGATTTTTACACATCTTAAACTTCATTCAAGATTACTATCAAGTTTTTTTGTGGATATTGGAGTTTGGAGCTGACTTAACTAGGGATCTCAAAGAAAACAAATTTCAGCTTCTTTCGTTCTGCATTCAAACACAAAACCTTGGTGGATAATACCTGGGATGTTGATGCAATCACCCATCAGCAATTCTTCTGCATTAGTAGTAATATATATTAGTTAGCATTATGAAAATTAAATTGATAATGCGAGTAATTCCTGGGAATGTGAGTGGAAAAAAGTTTGGAAAAGTTGCAAATTACTGCATTCTTGAAGTAGATAAGAATAAGTAAGGCTTGAGTTCAATGTTTATAACCCAGTTCTGTCACGTAATAAGGAATTAATTGAGTAAAGAGGAACTAAAGTACATCGAAGATGTAAATTGCAGACAAAGAAAGAGCATTTATGATTAAATTCTATCATATTCAGCCAAACTTTGTGGAACGACATTACAAGAAAAACTATGAAGTTCTTCATTCCTTAGCATTTATGATTTTTTAGTTATGGTCTCAATAAGAACTTTAGGCACCCTTAAAATTTGGTTAGGTGATTTAAACAACATATTTTCATTGAAAACTTTTTTCCACTCACATACCCAGGAATTACTCATTATTAATTTAACTCTAGAATTGATTGGTTATTCTTTAAGCAAAGTTGCTATGCAATAATAAGCAGTGCATCAGGAGTAACATGAGTCACCTACATCCAGGCTCATTTCTGAAAGAAGGAATTTATTACTTTTAATACTGATTGCAGATTCCTTTGGTGTTCGCTTTCGATTAATTTACTAATAAATTACTTTCAAATTTCATATAGATGAAAATTAAGGCAATATTAATGAGAAACACCCTGAAACAATCTATACATATTACTGAAAACGTTATCAGTACCATATAATAAAATAATCACTAATAACATTAAGGAAGTTGTTAACATCCTGTTTCATTACTTTCATTATATAATCCTACTTACACAACATTGCAAAGGTTAATTTTAATAGTAATATTATTATTATAGATCCATGTGAAATATTCAAGATAAGGTTCGCCATCACTTTTTATAACAGTTTTCTGAGATTATATATATAATCTCAGAAATTATCAGTAAATCAGAGGTCCATATTTTGCGGTAAAAAGACATATTAGACTTGTTTGATGATTCTAAATAACTGTCTATAACTCATGCATTAGAGCTGCCATCACATATATGCAACGTTTTCATCAATGTCGTTCTTAAAATTAGGTCAATCCTTCTAAATGGATGTCAGCTGTGGAGCTTTCCTCCCTCTGATTATAGTACTCCTTTCCAGTGAAAGGAGGACTATAATCAGAGGGAGGGGAGGGACAACTCTTTACACTGTTGTAACATGTTCCGCTGAAGGAGTTTTAAAGAGCATACTGGATCTTATGTTACCTACAATTTTTGAGATATTTTTGCTCATGGCTGTACCACTCATGCAAAAATCAGCTGAGTTGTTTTATTAAAATTTTGTGACTTAAAGCTGATCTATTCACAAACATTGACATTCATCAAACTCAGTTAAGATCTTAATTCAAAGGTAACAAATAGTTCAGTCTATTGTGCATAAATTGTTGAAAGATTTCAAAGATATAAAAAGAACATATTAAAACGCTCCATTAGAGTGAACTTTTTACATACCACACAAAAACAACCTAAAAGTTCACTCTAATGGAGCATTTTAATATGTTTAATATTAATAATTACCACAAGGTTACCCCTGACTCTGTATCGTATATACAAAGAAATAAAATCAAACTCTTAAGTAGAGAGTATTTTTATTTGACGCAAATAACCTTGTAGTTGAAGCACCTAAACTTAATACTACTACCAATATTTTTATCTTTGTATAGTGTTTATGTTTGAGTTGAATTATAATAATCAAGTAATTCTCATTCTATGTATCCTTCAAGTTATGGTTAGGTACATTTGTATTCAGCAATGGCAAAGACATTAGTGCATGACTCTCTGGTGTCCTTTTCAGGATCGTACATTGATTGGTCGGAGGGACGCTCCGGTAGAGCAGGACATCCAACTGTCTGGCCTCGGTATTGCTCCTGAACATTGTGTGCTGGAAGTTGATGATGGTGCTCTGCATATGCTTGCTTTGGAAGGAGCTCGCTCTTTTGTCAATGGTGTACCTGTGGAACCTGGAACACACACCTTGCTGCATCATGGTGATCGTATTCTTTGGGGAAATCATCATTTCTTCAGGGTCAACTGCCCAAAAGTAACAACAGCAGGTCAGAAACAAACTTTTTAATGTGTGGCACATGGTTTAGACACCAATTGCGGAGTTTTTAGCTTATTGTTGTTGTGTATTGTTTGTGGAAAGCATTAGTATCCAAAACAACTTGTCCTCACATATATTTTTTTAATTTTACACTCATTTTCAGATTGAGTGAAGCAGCAAAGGAGTTGCTTTATACCAATTACATCTTCTGTGAACATACTTTCTCTGAATTTATCAAGCAATTGCAGCCTAGCTTCTAAGGTGCTTTCTTTCAAGGATTCTCACCTAACCTGTATCTAAGAGCATTTTTGTATGCTTGCTTGAATTCACATTTCATCCTCTGGATCCCATATACTTGCCGCGTATTCCAGATGCAGCCTAACCAAGGCAAAATATTATCGCTCTCCAAACTATACATAGCATCTGCCTACAATTACCTTTGTGAGACAAAGCTTTTTAGTTGATTTAACTCATAATTTTCGGATGTGTGCTCCAGTTTAAGTTATTTGTGGAAGTGTTTCCAAGAGATTCAATTAACTTTACTATATTTTAAATCCTTCCACTAATATGTTTTCGTAATTGAGATATTGCATCTGTATTTCAAATAAATAAACCATTACCATTTCTCTCCCAATGTAAAAATCTATAATTCTTCTTATAAGCTCTCACAGGTGAATAAACTCACTCATTTCAGGATTTACTTGACATTCCTTATTAAATGGAGTAATTTAAGAGAATGTATATATTTCAAATACACTTCCAATGTATGAATCAGAAAGAAGAATTTGTTTTAGGTCATCAGGCAATGATGACTGAACATGCCAAACTGATTGTGCAGTGATTTATGTGAAAATGTATAGGTGAAATATATATTTGTTAAATTTAAAATTTCCCTTTATCTATCTTTGCCGACTTAATTGCAAATTTTATCTTGGGATGGGAGATTGTGTAATGCATTTTGGGTAATAATTCAGAGCCAGTACATGTAAAGAAGCAAAAGCTAACTCATATCCTTAAGATTAAAATCTTGGAAATGTTCTGTTATTATTATGATGTTTTCTTCAGTAATTAAATTTAAATCAATCCTTCTCTATTTGTATTTAAATTTCTATTATATCCTTTTGCAAAGCTGTTAACTTCAAACTTTATATCATTAGCAAAATTCATATTCTCCACTTTCTTTTAGCCTTAATGTGGTCTTCTCTAAAGTTAACAATTTTTTCAATAGGCTCATCAGAGCCTCAGACGCCAGCACAGACAATTGACTACAACTTTGCACGAGAGGAGCTAATGCTCAATGGAATGGGTAACAATCCAATTCAGACTGCAATAGCAAAATTAGAGAGACAACATGAAGAAGATAAGCAAGGTAATTTTTATTTAAACATCTTTATAGATATAAAACATGTTAATGTTGGCATAAACAGGGGTAACCCTAGTTACTTAGGTGCCCTGATGCAAAATCATTTATAAGTACCCCAATATCCATCTTTTCACTCAAATAGTATCAGAGGAGATTCTCTGAATTTCCTCACTTACTGACTAGAGCTGGCCCTGGGCATAAAGATCATTAGATTACCATTAAATTGACATCAATTGAAGAGTTTGATTTTATTTCAGGGGTTTTAAATTATTTCATTCTGAAAAATTTGTTAGTTTCTAGATGTAAGTTTAGTTTAGTTACAAGATTTGTTGTTGCCATATTTTAAAATTTTACTTTTAGTTCCTTATGTGAATAATTCCTTATGAACTCTCGTTTCTCCATGTCATTACAGTCAGACAAATGGTTGATTTAAATTGAATTTCTGCCAATCTTCTCTTATGGTAATCACCATTGTGTATACATTTCTAATTTTTATTTATTTGATGTTAATAACTTCCCTAAAATCCCTTGTGAACTTCATTTTTCATTTTGTTCCACATCTTTATTCTTTTGGAATTTTTGATTTGAAATAATGATCATTCAGAATTAAGACCAGTACTACAGGGAAACAAATCTTTAGATATTTTTACAGTAATCAGGAAGTATTGATTTCAATTAGAATTTGCAGAAGCTTTGTCAATATATTTCAAATTGCTTCTATGCAATTTTTATGGAGAGAGTTAGTGGTTGAGTGAATAAATGTATAAATATACACACAGTAGTGATAATTACATTAGATAATAGATAATTAGAAATCAGCTGTCAGAAATTTCACACAATCCTGTTGAATTTTCAGTGGCTTTGGAAAAGCAAAGGCAAGAATATGAGAGGCAGTTCCAACATCTGCGCAATATTCTTTCTCCAACAACTCCATATTCTCCTTATGTTCCATTTGATCCGTTCCGTTTGGGGAAGATTACACCTTGTACACCAACCACTCAAATGAGAGTGGAGAAATGGGCCCAAGAACGGTTAGTGCTTGTTTTGACATGCTTTGTGTATTATTTAAACCTGAGAAAGAAGTGCAAGTGCTTCCTCTCCAGTTTTGGAAAATATATTGATTCTTTTTGTTCCTACTTTTTTCAGACTTCAGTGATGATGTATTTGTAAATTAAGAGTGGTTTTTTCATTAAACATATCATATTTATTGGCTATAAAATCATCACCTTTATAATCATATTAGTTTTAACATCAATTTATTTATAATGTTGTTGAATATTTCACAATTTGATTCTTAATTGCATTAGCAATTTATGGCTGAAAGTAGTTTACATAAATATACAATTCCCAAAATTTGTGATCTCTGTGATTAATCCTGAATAAATTAACCATTTACCAATGAAATTTGAGAAAATGAAGAAATTATTAGAACAATTTTTCCCAATATAAATCTCTAGATTTTGTTATTTCAGCATTCTTATCTATTTCTATTATTTATTTTCATCTAGAGATGAGATGTTCAAGAGAAGTCTTAGCCAACTCAAATTGGACATTGTTAAAGCTAATGCTTTGGTAAGAGAAGCTAACTTCCTCGCTGAAGAAATGGGGAGGAAAACAACTTTCAGTGTGACTCTTCAGATACCTCCTGCCAATCTCTCTCCAAATCGGAAGGTAAATCTTGGAGTCTCTTTCTTTGTGAATGAAATATTTTGTTTGCTAAATAGATTTTAGGAAATAATTTCAATTAAATATCATTTATGGTATAAATGGTCATATAATCATTTGTTACAACCTTTCCTACTTTCATATAGCCCCATTTTGCACATAAAATTAAATTAATTTCAATTTATATATTATCTGTCATTTGGTTGAGGTTTGAAACAAACATGTATATTCCCTAAACTCTGTCTATTCATGTAATGGAATGTAATCTGTCATATGATTCATATTCAATATATTTTTGTAATAGAAGTTAGCAGAAAAGCTATTCTGTCTCTGAAGTTAGCCATTATTGAAGTAATAAGAAATATTTTCCTGGAAATTGACTTTAAAATATTGGCAGCTTCCTCAGGGTATATAAGGCATTTTCATATGTGATTTCACTGGTTCACATTTTCAGTCGGTGAAAGAAAATTGGAGCATGACTGTAAATGAATTAGAGGTATCTAGTTTGGGATTTTTTTGCGAGGACTTCTTTAAGTTATCTGAATTAATTCTGTTGCTGTGCTGTTATATGTGTTGAGCAACACTTGATTTGTTCATTTGTTTGTTTTTGAAGTGAGCTGATGCTTATCAAAGCATTTTCATTCACAGAAATAGAAGCCTACTAATAAATTATGACTTTGGCATGTTACTGAATTCCCCTCTATACTCACTCCTCGACCATCCTCCAAAAAGAAGGAAGTATGTTATTCCCTCACATTCCCTCCAGAAGTCACAGCAGAAAAGCCCCAGCCACTTATCCTCCCCACACCTTCATGAAAGATAAAAACCCAACCAGCCACTTCTCTTTATTTCCCCTTGTGGAACCCTTGAGAATGGAGATATTGTTCCCAAATGTGCATTGGATAATTCCTAGAAATCAGTAATCTCAGAAACTTGCTGTTCCAAATGCAAATCTCCTCTGCTGACATATAGCTTATAAAGTGTTTTTAACCTCTAAGACATTTTTAGTGTTTGTTTCCATTGTAAAGATGTTACTTTATGTTTTCATTTGATATTTCACCAGAGAGGAGCATTTGTAAGTGAACCTGCAATACTAGTGAAACGGAAAGGAATGGGTAGTCAAGTTTGGTCCATGGATAAACTGGAAAATAAACTAATAGATATGCGGGAACTGTACGAAGAGTGCAAGGAGATGGGAGAGTTGAAGAGGTTAAATTCATCAGACACTAAAGTGAGTCTTGTTGATGTACTTTAACGCAGTCACTGTGATTCTTTAAATGTTGGCAATCTGAGTGAATTCCTCTCTAACAGGTGGAGGAGAGCAAAGAAGATAGGGAGAGAATATTAAACGAAGATGAACTGAACAAGAATGTGATTTGTGATCCATTATCTCTCGATGAAAGAGCCAATAATGCGGCCGACCCTGTCAGTGAATGTGATGATGGTGAGGATCATGAAGGAGAGACAATTGAAAGTGTCATTTCGAAAGAGTTGGATCCATTCTATGAATCACAGGAGAACCATAACCTCATTGGAGTCGCAAATGTGTTTTTAGAAGTGCTTTTCCATGATGTACATCTTGATTATCACACACCCATCATCAGCCAACAGGGAGAAGTTGCAGGAAGGCTACAAGTAAATCATTAATTCTCTTTCTGTGATTATGTCATCTGTTAAAAGTGGTTATAATTTTATCTTTTTTACTTGCAATACACTTCCTTAATGATGGTCATTATGTGGCATCAAATTATTTATTAATTTCGCCTCTCTTATGTTTATTAGGTTGAAATTAGTCGAACTAAAGGAGTTTTTCCTCAAGATCGCATGTGTGAGACAGCATCTGACAGCTCTGGAGACAGCAATTCCAATGGATCCTGTGGCAGAGAAGATGATTATTCAGCCAGTAACTTGATCACAGTTAGGGTATGAAAATTTTATTTTTATGGAATAATTATTAATCTAATGGACAAATTACAAATCATGCTTTATATGAATCATACATTCTTTTATCCTGCATGTAATGCTTGACTCTCGTGAATATCTGATCAAATAACTGTGAGTTTTGAAACTTGAATCTCTCTTGTTTTTCAGGTCACTATAAAACAAGCATCGGGGCTGCCACCCTCACTTTCAAACTTTGTCTTTTGCCAGTACAACATGTGGGGTTACTCCGATAGTATAGTTGTCCCACCTGCAGTGCATGCTGGGGAATCAGCAGTGAATGCAATAAATTTAAATAATTCCACATCCTTTAATTCTCCTTTGACCCCTTCATCAATAGCTGGCACTCCTCAGGGAATGGCGACCATTGAAAACAGGCTGAACCAAAGGACAAACAATATCAACAATAACAGGGATTCTATGACATTCCGATTTGATCACACTAAAGACTTTGTCATTCCAACCACAGAAGAGTTTGTTGAACACTGTGCAGGTAAAAAATCCATATTAAAACTGTCTGATAGTTTGGATGTATTTCAGAAAGCCTTCTGTCCCCTTAACCTTATAATTTGACTTTTTTTAAAAAACTACATCAGACTGCATCTGATATGCACTTTGTTTCCAAATTAATTTTTTAAAAATGACTCCCAGCTTTTATATGCAAAGGTTCAGCATTTTTTACCATTTTTCATGTTTCTGCAATAGATAGCTGGACAGTTTTTGGAAATTCTTAAATTCCAGAATCCTTAAAATCAAGTTTATGGGTTAGAAGTAATCAGATAGGTCATTAAATCACCTTGATAAATACATAAATTGGGAAAATTAATAAATAATAGTTCATCAAGGCAATAAAAGTATTGATGCAACTTTAAATGATCACAAGGGTAAAAACTTAAGTAATAATGGTTTTAAATATAGTTGGTGATTGCAGATACTGTTAAAATATAGTATTCCATAAATAGATATTCTTTTCTGTTAAATAATTATGATAACTAGTATTCTGTTATTTAATATTCTGTTTTGTAATGAAACCTTTAAGAATTAATATAGTGAACCTCAAATTTTTATTTCTGTAAATTATACTTTTGTCTCTTTTTTCTTATTTCAGAGGGAGCGTTATCAATTGAAGTCTGGGGCCATAGATGCTCTGGTTTCTCTCGCGCTCGTCCTGGCTGGGAGGTCCAGCAACAGCAGTTAGCGAAGGCACGTTCTCTAGCTGATCGGTGGTCAGAGTTAACCCGTAAAATACAGGTCAGTTAAAGACTTAATACCTAAAATTATAGTAACTGTATTCATATCTAACTTCAAAGATGTCCTAATATTTAGCATTATCTTAATCTACCTGGTTATACAGACATGAGACTAAATATGAATCCTACTTACACAATTTTCAATGCCACAGAAAACATTGTTTCATAGTAAACAAGTATTTATTCATTATTTTTATTCATGGCCATATTTTGTTACATAATCTCTTTGTTTTTGAAGGCATTTTTTTTATCTCAGCAACTGCTTCTTTGACCCTTTAATGCTTATAGGTTTTCATCATAATTTGTTCTAGATCCACCATCTGTCAACATTAAGACAATTTTATTAACACATTCACTGCAGATACCTCCATTTTGAATGCATTTATCACTCCAAAAGTGGAGTTGCAGTGAATGGATTAACTCAGTACTATGCCTATAAATATATTTGGATTATTAATTAATAATTTGTCAATTTTGTGACAAATCATCTTTAAAATGTTATGGAAATTACTCGATAGTGAAGTTTATTAACTATTTATGAAAAAAAAGTAGTTCCATTACAAAAATTTGAGCACTTGGAGGAAAAGTTAGTAGCTAAATATTTAGCCACAAAATTAAAAGTTTAAGGGTTAAAGAGTTAATCCAATATCAAACCATCTTAAACTGCTCCCATTGTCTGTAACAATTTGTCCTTTTCTCTTTTCCTTTTGTTTGTTTCATAGCCTATGGTCTTGTTTGTATGCATATCAAAAGTATAATACAAGAATATTAGTAAATGCTCCCATCAAGCATGATGGAAATTAATGGATTTTAAATATATATCTGTTATTGGATATATCTGGTCCTCCTAAAGTAGAAAGTGTGTCATCACTAGACCATAATAACTCAATCAATTTGCTACTGGTTGATGGTTTATTTGATTCTGGATAAAGTTTGAATAATTTGTTAATAATTAAATGATTGTAGGGAAAATTTTGTCAAATATAACTTTGAAATCAACATTCATAAAATCTTTTCAATTTTCAACTTTAAGCCAAAAGATTAATTATTAAAATACTATCTTATAAATACAAATACAGATAAATAAAAATAATATCTACTATAACATACCAGTGTATGGAGAATCTCTTGAATTGACTGATGCAATTTTAAGTAAGACTTATACTAATCCCTTTTCTTTCACGTGAACATTCATAAGCATCTACACTGCTACAAACAGCACTTGGTTGATTCAGATGCTTAAACAAAAAAGAAACAATATTAATAGAACTTCATTTATGTATAAATATTAATTATTTATTACTTTAAGTCAGCTAAAATTATAAAGGACAGCTATGGTTAGATGAAATATGCTCCTAAAATAATTAATTCTGAAAATATATAAAAATTATTTATTCAAATTCCAACCATTAATGTATCCATAGCATTAGTTAAACCTAATGGCAGCTGCCACCTGGTGGCAGAATAGCATTAGACTATTGAAAACCTGGGATCCTTTCAGAAAGTAATTTTCCATTTATTTCATCAAAATTTTTGTAATCTTAAGTCAAATAATTTTTGTGGGGCTTACAAAGTGGCAGAAATAAAATGCAGTTTGTTTCATTATTCTACAACAAGCAATTTCTGAGATAGATAGTGGAATGGACAGATAGATTGACAGATATTTTGCTTTTTATATATATATAATGAAACTAAGAAATTAATTCTCACCTCATTTAGGCAAAATATGGATCAGATGTAACCAGAAGCTGTTTACTAAAAATAGTTTTGTACATGTGATAAACAAATTCTCAGGCAGTTTAAAGAGTAAAAGGATGTTATGACTTTTTGGAATATAGGGTTGTAAACTGGAATAATTAATTTTTAAACTCCTCTGAAAAAATTTCAGGTTTGGGTTGAGATTCAAGAATTGAATGAGCAAGGCGAATATACAGCGGTTGAAGTTACAAGTGGAGGAACAAGTACAGGGGGAGAGTATCTTCCCACAGGAGGAGTATTTCAACTGAGACAAGGCCAGCAGAGACGAATCCAAGTCCGTGTTGTACCCGTCCATAATTCAGGAACCCTTCCCATTATCTGTGAGTCCATCGTCTCAATTGCAGTTGGCAGTGTCACAGTTAGGTATGTATAAAATTTCTTTTCTCTGTGTTGGGATGGGAAGGTATATAAAAAGATGCCATAGGCTCTGCAACTGCAGTATTGTATGAAATATTTTAATGAAAGCATCTGAATCAATGAGAGAGTGGAGAATTGCCATGATAGGAAAGGATTTTTATTCATGAGTGGTTTTGGATGTAGGGTCTGTAGTATTAGAGCCATCGTCATCATCCTGTAAAAACCGGGCCTTGTCTTTGCAAGCAATTTGATCTCTCCATCACCAATCTTTTAGTTTCCTCTTACATTCTCATACACATTAACCTTTTTATGCCATCTAGTAAGTTCTTTCTAGTTTGTCCTCTGCCTTTTTTACCAAGGATTTTTCCCTCTACTATATCCCTTACAAAGATGTTGTACCTTTGAACAAGTCCAGCAAATTTAATTTTTCTTTTATCTGTAGAAGTTCCTTTCCTCCCTGACTTCCATCAAAATTTCCATGTTGCTCTTTCTTTCAACCTAACTAGTTCTCATTATCCAATGCCACATCCATATCTTCCTGCCAAACCCTCTCAAACTTTTCCATTGTCCAAGTCTTACTTCTTTATAATATTATGTTCCAAATAAAGGTTTCTCTGCAAAGTATTTCTTTATTCCAAATTCAATTTTTATTTCTGAAAAAATCATTTTTTTTATATGCTTTTTATTTTGTATTATCTTTATGCAGTGCTCACTGTGATTTATGTTTTTCATCGATTAACATATTATTTTTTCTTTAGTGGCTTGCCACAGAACATTTAAGAATTATCAAAATTATAGTTAAAGTAAAAAAAAGTTGACAGCCTGCCATTTTACCACTTGCAAAAACATCAGTAACTTAAGATTCTCAAGAGATTCTGAGAGCATTTGTAATTTATTAAATGTTTTTACATCAACTATAAATTAGGGAAAAATTATGTTGCAGAAACAGTAAGAATGTCACCTTATATCTCCCTTCAGTTCAACAATTCCTGTGTTAAACCATAAACTTATTAATGTGCAACTAAAATATATATCACTCTAAATACTTAGATCTATTTTCCATAATTTATACCCAAATCAGGTGCTTGATTCTTAGAAGTAATTAGATTTCTTTCCTTGAATATAACTTCCAAGGGATTATGCTCTCCTGGGATGTAATTTATTAATAACTTAACTTCTTTCAACATAAAAATGCAACATCAGGAAGCATCCAATTTTACTATGTTATTATGTATAACATAACCTACCTTAATGCTCGGTGTAATATCCACAGATCTCGTCTCCAGAAGCCTTTAGATTCTTACCAAGAGGAAGACCTGGCAGTGTTGAGGGGAAAATGGAGTGAAGCTTTGATGAGGCGACGGGAGTATCTCGACCAGCAGATTCAAAGAATCATAAACAAACTAGGTGTGGCTCAAATGTTATTTCTTTGTGTGTTATTTTATTCCTTTTGAAATGCCACCACTCATACATCATAATATATGAGCAATGAAAATATTTCTGTTTTTTTTTTCTAATTTATTCTATCTATATTTATATTTGTGGTAGAATATTGCATTCAACAGTATAAGGTTTTCAAGCTACACTTTTTTGGACTGAATTTTTTTAATAATATATTTTGAAAAGTTTTAGATGAAATTGGATGTGAAATATTTAAAGTGCTATTCATTAGGTCATTGTGCTGCTATTAATTGGCACAAGTAATACTCCATTTATATAATTCTGCCTCAGTTACAAAAGCAAAGGCAAAGTACCTCTCTCCATCATCTTGCCTAGTAAGCCTCATTCTCTTTCCAGGTTTTTACAACTCTGGATTGAATTTTTTCAGACATATATCAGGCTGTAGTTTGAAGGGGTTGATTTGTTAGCAGTGTGCCAAAAATTACCTATCTGTTGCATTTCATCAGTATCCAAGATACTAACTTATATATTTTTACCTATGCTAGTAAGCTACCTATGATTTAAATTTAAATAAAGTATAGCACTATCATAGATTTAACTTCAAATCAGGCTATTTCAGCAAAAGAGGGTCCAATCAAAGAAGACCTTTCAAAAGCAAAGAATTATTAGGAAATGTAGAACTGCTCTTCTTGATATTGAGAGACTGATAATTGTATTTAAAATCGTTTATTGAATAATTTTTCCGAATATTGTTTTAATTATGAAGGAAAATCTTGTAAAGAAGGTTATTTTTAAGAATCCATGATCAGCTATTACTTCTAAAAATCTTTCATGAATTAGGACATCTGTAATTCAAAGTTTCAGAGAAATGTATTCCTTCAGCCAGCTATATTTATGATACTGTCATAAGTTGTGAATAAGTTCTTTCAATGTCTTTTCATTGAATATCTTGTTTTGCAGATAAATCAGAGCGTGATGTGGAACGTGAACAGAGTTTAGTTAGCCAATGGGTGAGCTTGACTGAAGAGCGTAATGCTGTGTTAGTTCCTGAGGCTGGTTCTGGAATTCCAGGAGCTCCTGCTGATTGGAATCCTCCATCTGGAATGGAGCCTCACATACCTGTCCTTTTCCTCGATTTAAATGGTAAAAAGTTACATTATTTTTGAACAATGACACATAATAACGGTTATTGATGTCACTCCATTATCTCAACTAATTCTCAACTCTTCACATATTATAAATGTTTTGATAACCAGCCTTATTCTGGAATTAATAAAGGCAAATGTTTTCAGCGGATGACCTCTCAACCTCAGCTGATGGTGGAGAGAGTATAGTTGCTGGCCTCCACTCTATACTTCCTAAGGAGCACGGCAACAAGTTCTACAACCTTCCAATTGTAAGGCATTTAGAGGGAGATGTTGGAGCTGAGGCTGCATGGGATTCATCAATTCATGATAGTGTACACCTCAACCGAGTCACTGAAGGTAAAAAATTATTATAGAACAAGATATATATGCATGTAATATACTACCTTTCATTTCATTCCAAAGACATATTGATTTATGTCAAAGTAATTAGTAAAGGAAAAATATTAATATGAAACTCTTACTACAATTCATAAAATTTATAATATTATTCTTAGTAAAACATGAATCATCCAGAAAATGAAGACCTTAGAATTCAACTTGGTGTGAGAGGTGCCTCAGGCAGTTGCCTTGCTGCCTCATCCATTGGCATGACCCACATACTTTTATGCATATACATACGTACACACACAGTAGAATGTATCTGTTATTGTTTCTAGAAAATCTTACAGCATAATTAATAAATAATATTATACCATAAATAACAAAAGTAATACCATCAAATAACATTAGAATTATAATATAGACAATTCGGACTGGTCCTGATAATTAAACAGATTAATATGACAATATGCGATATGGTCATTTAACAAAAGCTTGGAATATCAAACAACTTAACTGAAAATACTTTGCCAATAACTTCTTGGTCTTAACACAATCAAAATGCCTTCACAAATTGTCCGCATTGAAATCACTTCAAGGTGACTCGCGTTCCACTCTGATGTCTCTCCCCTCGGAGCGTCCGACTCGAACTCTCAGTGGGTCTTCCCTCACGGAGCAATTAGGCCGAAATGCACAGAACAAAGGACAGTAGAAATTTGCAAATTCGCGGGAATCAAGAGGCGGTCAATAACCTTTCCGGAAATCGTCGGAACTGACTGCGAAAGGAGCTAGTTCAAGCCTGAATTGGGTATCCATGCTCGCTGGGTATAAAAGGGGAAGCCTGAAGCGAAGGCCTGTAGGTCGAAGGTCTGTTGGTCGTAGGAATTTTTGTCGTAGACCTTTTGTCAGCTACTTGACAATTGGCTACTTGTCAATGGGCGACTGAAAATCGGCACATGGCGAAGAGAAGGCCTGTGTCTTATTTTGGATATGTTTCTCAAAGTCGTCACTTTCTAAGTCCTCCTCCTTGCTCCTGGTTTTCATATTCCTGGTGTAGTAATAGAATTTCCACATTTGTAAAAACACTGAAAACAAGGTAACAAGCTCCCCGAAAGGGAGTTTGCCAAATGCTGTACCAGAGAAGCGTAGATGGACCATTCGGAACAACAAAGTACTACTGCTACCAAGGCATAACATTTCGTCAGCCTCTTGCCTTCTATTGCCTCCCGTATATCTTTCTGAGGTCCCCGCTCTTGGATTCCTGATCTAATATGTTTTGTTATTTTGTAATATAATATTTTATTATGTATTTAAAAAAGAAATATTTATTTCCTGATCTTCTCAACACCAAGGGCAGGAACCCATAAGACATTATTGTGATCGACCCCTTACTCATTAACAAAGGAGGGGCAAGCATTACAGAAACATGATAAATCAAGAATAATTAGCCTATGACCTGTAATCCACAGATATTTAGGCATGCAAATTTCAAATTTAGAATTTTTAAATTTTAAATTTATTTAATAAAATGGATGAAATATTTTTATCAAAATATGATAATAAATGATTATTTACATAAATTATAACATCTTAATCCTGTTGACATTATAAATTAGATAATATCAGCATGTCCCTCTATAGTTTGGCATCTCATTGGCATGCAAGTTCTTTATATTTATCAAATATGGCACTCATGCCACAGAAGAGTATAATGGCATCGTCCATGCCTGCTCTTGTATTGTGCTTCTTTAGAAAAACTGGGTATTTTAAAAAAGCTTTAAATTTGTGACTGAAACAGTGATTTTAGTTTTTTCCTATAAAAAGTTCCCTTTAATTTTATATGTATTTATTATATTAAATTAGATTTAATCTACCTCACTTTTTAATCAATTTAAAATCACATTGCTGTTGGCATTCTATATCATATTTATTTTATGCATAAT
>KZ308269.1:1276585-1342146 GCA_000376725.2 Ladona fulva
AAAAAAAAATCTGATGAAATAATTCACTTCAACAAACCTAATGTTATTTGATATCAAACCTTCAAGCCGTAGACAACCTTCCGGCTTGTTTGTGTCTAGAGCATTCGCTGATACCTAAACAATATCATCATTTATTCATTTATTATATAATCTTGCCACTGGTAGATGCTGGATCAAGTGGCATCATTATACTACATTCAGCAACTCACAGTATCAAAAATTTCTACTGACAGAATTAGAAAAAAATTGATTGTAAGTAACCCAGTCCATTTGATGCCTTATTTTACATACTTCACTTCCCATTTTACAATTTATACAGCTATAATTTACATGCCAGAATACAACTAATACAAAAAGTATGTATATTTACACACAAGTTTAATATTTCCTCAAAATCCTTACATATACTAATATGGAATACAGTACATAAAAACGATTCCCAGTACAATAACTTATCTCTAATACAATTATGTGTGTCATTATTGCAATATTACATATGAGTAAAAGTTGCTTGCATTCTGCAAGCTTTATGGTAATAGATTTTTTCCATCTCCAGTTTTGCACAGGTGTCTTTTACTGTAGACAATGGTCCAGTTGCTGTTTAAAATAACATAATTGAAAAGACTTTGGCAATTTTATTTGCAGAGAAGTACACAAGAGGAGTGAGTGCTG
The DNA here is from genome assembly GCA_000376725.2 of Ladona fulva. Taxonomy (NCBI): domain Eukaryota; kingdom Metazoa; phylum Arthropoda; class Insecta; order Odonata; family Libellulidae; genus Ladona; species Ladona fulva. The sequence goes on from KZ308269.1 coordinate 1,277,258, forward strand.
TGGAAAGTATTCTGACTCTTGATCGCCTTCGTCAGAACGTTGCTGTGAAGGAACTTCTACAAAATAGAGGAACTGCAGTGGGCAGTATAGGAGGTGCCTCTCCTAATGCTATACGCCAGAGTAATTTCATGCGCAAGACTGCCAGCGTCCCTAACTTCTCTCATGTGAGTTAATTGTTCGGTTTAGTTTTTGGTGAAAACTTTGTGATATTTATCTTTTTGTATTGTGAGGGATACTTACCATAATTTAGTTATTTGTTGAATAATTTTAAAGAATAACAGGTGCGGTATTAAACAGTGCAGACTTCTTGTCTGTGAACTTCCCTTAAATTTGCTGATCCTTGACACAAGTCTTGTTTGTTGTCCTGTAATCTTATTCAGATGCTGCAATAACAGATTCTTTACATATTTTGTGGCATGGCAGTTCAGTGGTTAGTATACCTGCCCAGAAATTGGGAGACCTGTGTTCATGTCCCAATCCTGTCACTATTTTTCACACCTGTTGTTCCTTGGGATTCAGTCATATGGCTTTTATGTGCTTAGTAAAACACCTTTCCTTAATCCTTGTGAATCATTTTTCCCAAACTGAAGTAAATTTAAAGCTCCAGGATATTGTGTTAGTCATTTATCATTCTTTACAGTTACTCTTACCTAAATAGTTAAATTCAAGGGTAAATGTAATGAAATTGTTAAATTTCCAAGGAGAAGTGGACATGTTAAAAGTCTGATAGTTTCAGTACTCAAACCTAAGTCTTCAGCTTTCAAGGGTAATGTTCTATCCATTGAGCTGATTGACAGAACATTGTCGGGAATATTCCTAGCCATACAACTTTTCAAGCAATACCATCCTTATTCGTTTTCTTGTGTAAATAGTTAAAGTTCAGGTGTACTTTTTGAGTATATTTTATGTATCTAATGTATAATTTTTCTGTACATTTGATTTTATTTAGAGGTTTAGCATTTTAATTTAATTAAGTATGACAGACATTTCATTAATATATTTATGATGATTCAGTCTTTATATTTTGCATAAGGTGGCCATATAATGATGCCATACTTTGCATCATGTAAACTGTTAGGATGAAAACCATTCATTGATTACTTTAATGCCTTGACTGTGTGGCATTTCACTTCATTTTCTCTTAATTTATTACTATGATTAATAGATCATGCGGTTGGATGGCAACCATGAGGGTCCCGTCCGGTCCGAAAGCTTTGCAGACTTGAACAGTGAACAGCTCCCTGGTGGATCCAGTAGTGCTGGTAACACTCCATCATCAGTAACCAAAAGTCACCTTCACGTTCATCACCCTCACCTTCATCAGACGTCCCCATTGGCCCAAAGTGGAGGCTGCGGAGATTCCTCTACTTTACCTTCTTCAATTGTTTCTCCAACCAAACCATTTGGCATTGGTAAGTGCATTGGCTCTTCAACTTCATACATCCAAAGGCCTTTTTATTATCCAAAATAATTGGCCACTTTCTCATAATTTGTTGTCTTTTATTAGAAGAGTGAATCACATTGAATACTTTAATGAGCATTTCTTTTTCCTTAGTATATTTTTAGCCAACTAATCTTGCCAATATTTATAAAATGATATTTAGGGTATTTTGTGGTACATATTATGCTTTATTTAATGCTAAAATTATTTTGTGTGTAATAACACAAATTTCAATCTTAGTTTCTCTTTCATCTTCAATTATTATGCATTATTATAAAATTACAACAAGCAAAAATATCTTTTTTTTTTAACTATTTTTATTTATTAAAATCAATATTGGAGCAAAGCTAAGGAAACAAAGTTGTGATACCAACACCTTTGTTTACTGCGTTGCATTCATAACTTGGATGATGTTCTTGTGCCTCATATCCCTAACAGCAATGATTTATTTTCCTCTGAGAGCGTGGATGCATTTTATTTAATGCTTCCTCAATCCACAAACTGAGAATAACATGACCTTAACATTTTGAGTGATTAATCTGCTAAGTTTTTCATGTAGAATTGTTATTTTAATTCCATAGTCTGTGTTAAAATGTTTTTTGTGAAATTATTCTTTCTCCTCACTCACCTCATTTCCTCACTGAACAATTCATTGTAAGTCTTTGTCAATACCTATGTTAAGGTTAATATTAATATTAAGCACAAGCTGATTGATTGTATTGAAAACTTAGAAAATTTTTATGAAATGAGGTTATATTTAGTTTGAAAAAGTTAAACAGCTGTTACTAATCTTGGGTAAGGAATTTCCTGACGAAAGGGTATGGTGAAAGATTCTTTCATTCAAATTGTATTAATTTCTTCATTAACTTGCTAACATATTCTTATATATGAGCTTATGATGGGTTTTATTGGATAGTTGTTCCCCAGAAACGCTTTGAAATAAAAGCATGCTAATATATATATGGAAAATTAACATAATTTATAGTTCATTTAATTGTTATATTTCAATAGCATAGATATTAATGCTCTAAATATTATTTATTCAGGGATTCAATTCTTATGTTTCTTAAATACAAAAATCATTTCATGCACATAGTCTGTAAATACATTTATGTAAATTACATGTGTAAATCTTCAGGGAAACAACGCTTTAAGGAATGCCATTTCTAGCTTTTGTGCTCACCCTTGTTCATTGATAATTACTTACCTCTACTAATTCATTTATGATAGGGAAGAGAAGATTGGATTAACCAAAACAAACATTTCTGGATAATTTTTAATTTGTTTTTCTGTCATTGATAGATTGCAAAGGAATCTTGGATGATGTTTGTCATTCATGTTGTCATTCACATCACAAGAAACTGTGATCTATTTGTATGTATATGTATATATTTATATATATTGTATGTGCAATTCTGTTTTTGGATGGGTGGGTGTTGAGGCATAGTATTTAGAGAGATTGGGGAGAAACCGCCATAGGTGGTGCTCATGCTAATCGGCTCTCTCACCTCTGGTCTCCTTTGGTTTATACTTTTACCTGACCCCCTCTTCCCCCCTGTGATCTGCGTTGCTGATTACACCATGTTCCATTTCGTTGCGCCACCTGGTATAGGCACAATCATCACAGGTAAACTGGGCAGACATTTTGATTGATTCATTGATGTGCTCATCCTTCTATCCTTGATTTCCTCTCTTCTCCTCTCATTCTTTCTTTTCGATTTCTTTTCTCTTCCTTTCCCCCTCTTTCTGTCTCACTTTCAACCAACTTCTCTCTTCTCCCACACCCTGACTTTTGTTTGGCTCTCTTTAGCTAAGGACTCCCTTGTGTTATGTGCCAAAGGAATTGTGTTCCTAAGTAAATATATTTTGCTTTTAAAGTTTGTCAGTTATGTTTCTTGACTCTTTAAACTGTGATATTTATTTTGTTCAAAGATGTCTGTCTTTCAAGTGAAATGTTCAACCAGCTTAATCAAATGGTTCTTTAAAATTGAGATTCCTTTGAGTTACAAGTGAAAAGATTTCATCAAACATTTTCAAAGAAAGTGTTTCAAAGTTTACCATACTTTTATATTAATTGAATAATGGGTGAAGTGGCACAATTGAGCACAAGACAGTCCCAAATTACATCCTCTGCTTAGTCTTTCAAATCTTAGCTGCTTCTTATAGAGCATTTGATGTAGTTGGAGATGTCTTAAAGAAATGAAGTTCAAGAACACAGACAATTGGCTTATTTTCTAAGTTATCATTTTCAATCAGAGAGCTGTTTTATTTATAGCATGTGTGGGAAAGATTAGCTTTAGATCAGTGGCATTTTTGGTGGTACTTTTGCATCTCTCTAATAAATTTGGTCAGTTATGGGGATCAAAAATATTAGACAGAAAAAGTTTATTATCTTTAAAAATTCGATAGTAGACAATACAAGATATCTATATATCATACAGAATGGATACAAACATGCATCAGTAGTCCTTAGTCCAGAGTTTGTGTGTAGTAGTAAATGATGTAATAACAGATACATTGACTAAATATTCATGGCATGAGTGTTTATATCATGTACTCGCTCTTGAAACTAGTCACTGCTGAGAACCATGAAGCAATTACTAATCTCAAATTCACACAATTTTAGCCATTTGCTAATGTTTCATATTTTGCATGAATGTAATCACAAGAGAGGTAAGGCATATATGTGATCTTGTTAAGTTTCGTAATGAATTAATAATTTAGAAATCAAGCTTAAAGAGAAGTTGCACTTCAATTCACACTAGGAATTATGATACATTGGATAACTGGATATTTCTAAATAGCTGAACTGATTTCTGAACTGAATTCATAACTTGGTTCAAGATAAAAAAAATGTCTATCAATCCTTTATTGGGAAAGGTAACTTTCTGTGGGTGGCACATAATAATAAACACAGTTTCCAAGGATAGACAGGAGTGAAAACTAGGAGATGACTGAGACTCAAACCCAGGTCTACCACTTTCCAGCTAGTTCCAGTCATGTTGCTATTTTTCACACCTGTTTATCCTTGGGATTCAGGTGCACGGCTTTCCGTGCTTTGTTATTTCCCATTCCCTCTTCCAAACAAATTAACTTTTTTTATACTTGAAGATTTTATATTAAAGTAGCATTTTTATTTCATATGATTATTTAATGGAAAATTGTGATTACAGTAAATCTCTGAAAGTAAAGAGTGTATTTTTCAAAGCAGGTGTTTGAAACGCATACCCTCCTTAAAAATTGTGTTAATGTTGATTAAGATAATTAGACACCTGATAATGCATAATTACTCATTCATAATAAACTAAAATTTTGAACTTGTTTATTAATTCTCTACTCTTCCTATCATCTCTTCATAATCTTTATTAAGAGCTTCTTAATTAATAAACATTAGAAAACTATTGTCCATTATGATGTGCTTTCTATTACAATTCATGTGAGTACACTCGTGGTACCATATTCTTAATGCCATTAAAATTTGGACTGCAGCGTACTCAATTTGTCTGCTTGTGGATATATTTTCACAGTTTATTTTGTTTTAATAATTTAATACTGAGACTGATGAAGATCCAAATTTTATTCATTGTGACATTTAAATGACGATTTAACACATTTAATTTTTAAAATGTCTGTAATATGCGGTTCATAAATGGAGAATATGATTTTCAATTAGGAATATGCTAGAAAGGAAACATTCCAATTAAATTAACTTCTCCCTAGTTCATTGTTTTTGTTACAATGTTTTTGCTAACCAAAACGATTTATGAGCATTAATTTTACTTCCCTGAACAAATAAATTCATTTCTTTATTGTTTTATTATTAAGGTAGTCTTTAGTACTTTTGTGGTTGTAAATTGTTACTAAAATTCTTCTGCTCTAGGGCTTGAAAAGTGATAACTACCGCAATTTTGCTATGTATGATTGCTTGTAGTTTTATCAGCCATTACTTCAAGGTTTTCTAACAGTGATGGGGTTTGAATGTGCAAGAGTTGAGATTAAAGGGTATCTATGAAAATCTTGAGTGCCTGTATAAACTTGTACATATTGCTTAGTGAAATTTTTAAAAATCTCATACAAGGTGACCAGCAAGTCTTTATGTGCTAAATATGAGAGAAATAGACAATTTAAATGTAGTTTGCATGGAAAATATGATTAAATGCTTGAGTAGCAAAATCCTTTGAACATTGGTTGGGCCCATACTTTAAATGCTTCTCAAATGCTTTTAAACTGTTGCCAATCAATGTACATTAAGTTTAGAGTTTTAAAGTTTACCTCTAGTCTTTGCTCTGAGACATCCGACTAAAGTCATTATTCAAGTGATTCAGAAACAGTAATCTAGAAGTGAAGATCTTGAAAATATTTCACTAAAATGCTGTTTAGATTATTAATTGGTCTCAGCCTACAACCTATTTTTGTATTATTTTAGTGAGAATATTAGTAAGATACTAGATAAAAATAAGCTGAATTATAGCTACTGAATAGCAGTGAGATAACTCCGTTAGTTAGTTGACTACACATATTTTGATATTAATTTTTCCTGTACTAATCTTTGTTTATCGTTACTGTAGACCCACATAAATTACTGTTGCAATAGTGAACCTTCCCATTTTAACCAAACCTTGACACCCATCCTACTTCATTATCAGTCCAATTTATTAATATTAGGTATTACTTCCAACTCATGATTTCATTCACATTTCACAGTAAAGCCTTAGCACACATATTTGTTTTGTATTAAATTCAATTATGTTGGAAATGTTAAAAAACAAGTCCATGGATAGGTATGAGGTATCTGATTTATCAGAATAAAAACACGCACATTAAAATAATATATGCCTCTTGTTTCCTTTATCTAACATAATTTTTCTTGCACTCTTGATTGAAAGTAAAGATATGACTACCAAGTATTACCTCCATGACCATAAGTGCAGTAATTATCAGTACACTTTTTCTTTGTAGTGAAATTAATCATCGCTCTTCATCACATAAAGCGTATCCTATATTTCATCAGAAATATTTTACAAATGTTTGTTTTCTCCACACATAAGGCCTTTACATATTTCATTTACCTGAAACTACATTTTAAATGTACCCTTTGGAGATTCAACTCCTCTTTTATTTTAAACAATATTCTTCGTATTCCATTTATATAATTGAATTTCAACAGCCACCACATGCATCAGGTTTTCATAACAGTTATTCTCATTGAGTTGTAGCTCATGTCCCTTTGAAATTTTGTCAGAATAAGATCCAAATAAGCCATTTATACTATCTCAGTTGTTGAAATCCAGAAGTGTTAGCAGATCTTGTAACATCTGTCCAACAAAAAAAATGAAGAAAACTTTGATTGAGGAAACCTTTTAAATCCAAGGAGAATTTGGTAAGTTCTATTTTGTATTTGCAAACCCATCATGACTTATAATCAAGAGCACAAATTTTGATGTGATATTTGTGGTGATGTCGGTTTTCATAACTGCAACATCATGGTCATCTTGTTCCCTGATAAATGCTGCCTATCAATGTAAATGATTGCAACTATGAGTTGTTATTGAAGGTGAAATGCTTTGAGTAGTTCCTCTTAGCTTAAATGATCTCTCTGATTCTACATAAATATGAGAGTGGAATGTTTTGCTACAAATGTTGGAATATTCCTGCTCTATCTCTTTCAGCTCGTCCCACTTTCCTCAATCTCAACTTCAACCTCAACTCTCTGCGTCTGCAGCCATCTTCTGGGGCTAAACGTAGGTCTTTTCTACTCTAACCCCTCTGTAATTGTCATCAATCCAGATTTTCTTGCTTTATTATCAATACTTTTCTTCTGTTTACGGAATTCATTAAGTACCTAGGCAAATATTGCTAATCTTTGTGCAGCACTTTGCTTTCATTATCATTTCTATTAATTGTGTTGAATTTTCTTTACTGTTGAAATTATAAATGTTGCTTAGGTAACTGAAAATTTATGGTGGAATGTTCTAGAAAGGCAGTGATTTTAATTTCTCCTATAAAAATTTTGCCATAAATGAATCCTTTGTATTACATTAATTCCTGAAGATATTATGTCAAACTGTCCTGTTGAAGTTTGTTTAGTAGACCCAATATTTTCTCTTTTATATTTAGTTGTGTCTCTTGATGTATCTGTATTATTTATTGTGCCTTTCTAGTGATTTCCATTTTTAAAGTAGGATAAAATTTTATTCTTGGTATTTGCTATCAATGTATCACAGTTGTTTCAAATATCACATCACGAACTGAACTTTTTCAAGCATTTGTATTAATCATTCCATAAAATATCAAATGTGAATTACATTATTTCTGAAGTAATTTTTCAGATCATATTATATTCTTTCAGTGAAGGGGTTTAATGGAGTAATTTCAGTAAATTCTATTTTCCAGAAAGAAAGAAATTCAGAAAAGAATATTTTCCATTCATTTCAACATTGTTAATATTAGCTCAAGTCTTTCATTTCATCTTTGTGAGATTAATAGAAATTTTTATTGAATTATTCATTTTTTGCAATAGATATCAGGATAAGTAACAAGAGATTTTATCCTAAAGCAATCTCTTTCTTGATATCACTCAAATGATAACTATTAAGAAACAAAATGGAGCATTCCATAAATGATGGAAAACCATCCTCCTTCTCTTGATAAAGATGCTATTTGAAAGAGCATTTGATATTTTATGGAATGCAATTATTTATCTTTAGCTAATATTTGGGGATTAGAGAAGTGTATGCCAAAAACTAAAAAAAAAGAAATTACTGGAAGATTTAAATGAAACTTAGCTTCTTAATTCATATTTATTTTAGCATTGTGCTACAAGGGTTCATTTGTTGTAAAATAATGTTTTCAAGTTTATCACCAATGACACCAATTGAATATTGTAAATCTTTGAACACTGACATAATAGGTTAGTTATTAATTTAAAGAGTAATTCACAAATTTGTTGCTGAATGTTCTCCTTAAAGAGTACTTATTTTGGGATCAATTGTGTGGGCAGTTTTTGGCATAACCCAAAACATCTTGCCTTTGCCATGGCTTTCCTTACACCTTCCATTTTTTCCTCCTTCCTGGCTTATGCACATCCTGTTTTTTTCCTCCATAATTTTGTTAAGATTTGCTCTACTTCTTTTCATCTTTTGTATCAACTTTAATTTCTCTCGAGGCTTTCAAGGTGAGGTGGCATGTTACTTTTCCTAACAGAGGAAGGAATATGTTTTGAATAGTTGCCTGAAGAATCTTTTAGTTTTGTGCCATTTTATCATAATGCATGACATATAGCCATATTTGCATAACTTGTTATTACACCACAGTTAGCATAGTTGAATTTACTGTTGCTTTAGCTCAGTTTGCATGTGTAATGGACCAGCCTGAATGGAAGTAGTTGTTACTAAAATCATTTCTTATCGTCTTTATCCCTTTAGATTGTCATTGGGAGTATTATCATAATTTATTTCCTTTTTTTTAACGTAGAAATTTGCTCATTTGTAAAAATTCCTATAATTTCATCATCAAAGTAAAATGTTTTAGTATAGGATTTTTATGATTCATTAGAAGTATGCTTATTTACTGGTGTACTAGAGTCCTGCTAATCCGAACTACTTGGGACTGGAAACTGTTTGGATAGTGAAATCTTTTGGATTATCCAAAAAAATTGCATTACTATGGTAAAAATAAAAAATCATTCCAATTACATCATCATCTTTAAAGCAAGTTAAATTACCTAATATTTTCAGCTTTCAAAAGTATAGTTTGTTTTCTGAACTTACCAGAAACTTTTTTATAAATTTAGCCTACTAATCTGTCCAAAAATACTGAAGTAATATTTAATTTTGTAATATAGCCTATAATTTTTAAAATTCAGCCAAAAACTATATTTAAAAATTTCAAATTATTTGAAAATTCTGTTTGGATTAGTAGGACTCCAAGTGTATAGTGAATTACAAGTCTTGATTATATGTATCTGCTGATGGCTTTCATACCTGCATCGTTTTATGAGTTATAGTATCTCTTAATCTCCAGTGATGTAATAAAGTTATGAATTTCATCAAAGAACTAAAACATACAATTGTATGCTGGAAATTATCCTTCCATAATTTAACTCTTGCAATAGCCATGCAATAATTTATTTTCACATTGTTTCCTTGCAGGTACACAATGTTGTAAGTTTCCCTCGATAATTATTAAGATACCAAATATTGTTGATTGATTATGTTTCTCTTTTATATATTGAGGCTTACACCAACTTAAATCTTTACTAGCATTTTTTTAGCTGCTATATTTATTTTCTCAAAGATTGCTTTGGTTTATGATATGATGGTATTTACTAATTGATATTGAAAACTATTTCATACAATGTATCCCAATCATTCAGTGCCTTTCAATAAACAATTGTTTTGGTTTGCTTTTTTTGTTTTTTGAATTCATTTCCCATTTCTGTTCTGTGTTTAATCAGTGGCATGTTTTTAGTAATATCTGAGGTTGGCTTCCATACAGTGTACATTTTTCTACTCCTTTTTTTAGCCTTTTCCAGCATTTGTTGTCAATTAGTTTACTTACAAAAAACTTTTCTGCATAATTACTATGGAGCTTAATTTGGCATGCTATTCATTAATTCATGTTCATTTTATTTTATGTTGAACTAATTTAAATTCTGTAATTTATGTGTACTTTTCCAAAAATCTCAGCATACCAATATTTTTGGGTAAATCTAGCTTGGGCTGATGGTGTTTAAGTACTTAATTGAAAAACAACAAACTGTGTCTCTTATGTATCATGCTGGTAATAAGCTTTCTTCCATATGCCAGCAACCATATTTTAGCTTTCAATCCAAGGATTTTGGTTTGCTGTATTGTAATGTCTTCTGAAGGTTACTTGTAGTATGTTTTGTTTTTCTGTGGAAGGTATGAAGAGAATCTGCCAATTTTTAAGGTATGAAGTAGTTACTGTATCATTCATACATATGCTTTAAAGTTTGCCAGTTGTTGAAGATTGTAGTTTCTATGAAAATCTTCTTTTTATTGACATATAAATAAGTAATAACAAATTGCAGTATCTTATCAGCAATAATGTAAAAATTTCCTTGTTACTAAAATTTAAGAAGATTGTTGGAATATATTATTAACTGAATTTATGAGGTTTATTTATTACATGCGATGTATTCATAACACAAATATTAATCATAGACATTCCAAATAATTAAGCATGGTATGTTGAGATTTATTTCATATTATTTTTGGGGTATTAAATTTCATATTAAAGAAGCATGAATTGTTTCAGCCAGTGAATTATGTTTTATTTTCAAGTTAGCATTATTTTGAATTTATTCATGAACATTATGTGTAATATGTGGCATTGTTGACAACCTTACTGTCTCATTGTACATAGTGATCGGCATTTGTAACACAATCCCAGGAATGCTGTTATACATTTGTGAAGAAATGTGTTGCTTAGATTGTGTTTGAAACATAGTTAAACTTGTACATAAAATCTTGCCATCCACTTTTTTCTCAGAATTTTTTATCAATTTGTTTATGAGAATACACCTTGAAATAAATTCATTTAGTAGAAACTAATATCTGGAAATTGCAAAGAAATACTTTGATTATAAATTTACATTTTCATAGTTTATTTTTAGCAATCAGTAAGAATAGAACTGTTGTCAATTTTGAACATAAGATTTTTGTAAAATCTTGATGTGACAGCTGTAGAGAGAAGGGTGAGATGGCAAATATCATCCATTAAATCATCTGATATAATCTCTTCACCATAAACCGAATCACGATGGTAGAGATGAGTTGGCACGTTTTTAGAGCAGGCTTTTTTTTGTTTCTCCTCTCCTGTCTCTCTCCCTGAAACCCTTCCAACTTTGTCCCCTGACCTTCTGCTGCCCCCTACCCTCCCCGACGTTAAGCGTCTCCCAATTCCACCGGCACAGGGAAGCTGCCCGTGCGAATGACAACCCTGCATGAGGAGCAGTTTGGGAATGCACCACATTCATCTGCGCCTCCCCCATTACAATTGGGTGGTAGAGCAAAGGGAAGGGTTGGGATGCGGGAAGGAAAGGCAGAAGGGGATTCTCTTCTCAGGGAAGAGGAAGGCGACGAAGATGAGGAATTGGTTCATTCCAAGGATGAGATGCAAGAAGCAGCTAGTGTGGAAGCTGATGAAGATGACCTGCCAAGTGAAATGGATTACTCTGAATGTGAATCGTTCAAGGTAAATGTCTGGTAAAATATGCATCCATATGCTTATCAGTAACATGCAGATTGTCGCTTGCATGGCTGTGTGAGTATACCCTATGATTAAATCTTTCCCTATTGTTGACATAAGAGTCAATTTTTTCATTATCTTTATCTAAATTTCAGTTACTCTCTCTTTATAAAAATCACAGTATAAGTGAGGTCTTATAGAAATCCTCTATCATGTAGAATGAAGAGAGTGTTGTACTTTTTCCACAAAAATTCCTTTAATGCAATTTTTAAAAATTTTGAAATTTGTATTTGCCCTTGGAATAGTGCTATTACTTGGTGAAATTATGTAATATCATCATCTTTTTGGTCCTTTTTAAGTGATTGTTAGACAATGATTTGTCTGACTAATCTTCTTTTATAATTAAGTATTCATATTTCAAAGATTTGATGTATTTCCTTGCTCTTCCTCTCTTAGTTATTTTCATTTTACTCAAGTGTAATCTGAAAAATAGCATTTGTAGACTGCTGACTTCAATTTCAGTGATTGCAATACTTTTTAGGGAGCAGATGGGAAGCAGACATCTAGTGAAAGAGGTACGCTTGGTGAAACACTTAGTGCTCCTCTAACCACCTCCCGTACACTGGACTCACTTTCAGACCTGCAGGCAGTTGCATCCAATAAAACTGGAACTCCCAGCACAATGTCTAGGTGAGAAAATGTGGTATAAACAATAATTGGGTGAACAAAGTAATTGGTTCCCCTGTAACTATCTTAATATGCATTGAAACCCATCTGTTTAACATTTCAGTGGGTATGGATCTCAAGCTGTGTCCTCATCAAACTTAACCAACGAAGATTGCCTTTCCTTGAGGAGTATAAGCGTTGATGAGACTCCAGATGCCCCTGGTCCAAACCCAATAACCTCATTGACTCAAAGCATGACCATGCTTGGAGTGTCACAGTCTTTATCTATGTCAAGTGATCGGTGCCAAGAGACAGTTATGTCTGACTTACAGCTCAAAGAAGATTCTCAGACGGAGGTTTTAGAATCAGTACCTGCTCTCAGAGAAATTGAAAACCAGGAAAAGTTGGAAAGGGAAGGAGCAGAGCAAGAGGTTGAAAAAGAGATACTCAAGCAAAGTGAAAAGGTAAAATTTTAAATTGGTCCTTAGTTTCAGGGAGCTTCTAGTTGGCCCAATATAGTGCTTCTGCCTATAGCACGGGGGTTCCTGTCTTTGAGAAAAATTAAGACAAAAACCATGTATCATACATCATTAATTTTCATCACCAAAGCAGACTTAGGCTGGACACTGTAGAGGTATTTATCTCAATTTTACATGGCAATGCCATTCTCATCTGAAGAAGAAAGAAAAATAAGTTTGACATTGTAATATTGGGTATACTTGGTATTGGGTACACCTGGGTATTTTGTATCCTCTTTTCCTCGCCAAAGTAGAAGAGGTGAAGAAAAACTAGTCGTAAAATATCCTTTTTCCAGTCTGTTATATTTTAAGGTCTTTGAGAGTATTGGGGGCTACTGTATTTAGTAAAATTATCTTCCCAAGAAGAAATGGACATGACTCAAACCAGGGTCCTAGACATGATCGGGACCCCAGTTTGTGTCCCATGTCAACCAGTTTTCATGTCTGTTTCTCCTTGTGAATTTTCCTAGGTGCATGCCTTATCAGGCCAATTTATCTAAACTCTTTTCCTTGGGTAAAATCATCTTTATCATATCATACCATAAGACACTTTTTTTAGAAAGTTTAATCTAAAATCAGCCTGTGTCTTATGGGCTGAAGGTGAAAATTTTTTCTAACATCAGAAATAGCCATACAGTAGTAATTGTAAACAATGTTGTACTTTGACTCAATAATTTTACTTCTAATTACCACAGAAGCCTTTCTAGCAATGTTATGCTTTTGTTTAAATTTTGTAAATTGACTCTCTTTTACAAATCTCGTTTCTTTGTTTCACTTGCAACCAACTCAAGTTCCTGTGTCTATGATCTTTGCTTCTTTCACCTGAAAAATCACTATGCATCTTATAGGCCAGTGTATCTTATGGGCCAACAAATACAATATGTAAATTCAAATTTAAGCAAAAACGTTTTCCAATTAAATCAGTTACTCCCTAACAGACATGGTAAAAGTCTGATAGGAGTAGGACAGACTTTTTCATGTCTGTTTCTCCTTGGGAATATTCCTAAGTACACACCTTTGCATGTAAAGTCACCATGCACCCTTTTACTTGTACAATCAGTAACAGTTTTGAATAGTGCTTCAATATAATTGTGCAACCTACATAATATTGACATTAAAGTGAAAAAAAAGCTTAAAGATTAATGATTTAGTCCATGAATGTGTAGATAGATTTAGTTCCCTTGAACTTATTTTACAGTATTTTAGTTTATATCCAAAGATAAATGGACATGTAAAAAGTCTGACAGGAATGGGATTCAAACCTGGGTCTTCCAATTTCTGGTTGAGTGAGGTTAATGCCAAAACATATAGGCATGCTGTTTGGGGAATTTTCTTAGGTGCATGCCTTTACATGTAAATTCACCTCTAACCATTTTCCTTGTATTTTAGCTCATTTTAAAACTGCAAAGTATTGCAGTTTTGTATAAGCTAAACACATCTGTGAAAATCTAAGTAAAATGTTCAGATTTTACTATCAGAGCCAGTATGAGCAATAAATATGTTGAATATTATCAGACTGGTAGTCTCAACAATGCCAAGAATGCAAAGAATCAGGCAAAGAAAGAAGGAACCAACAGATGTGTAGAGTAATTTTGAAGAAAATCATGCCTATAATGATTTAACAGAAGCAATTTAGATTTTGAAATTCCTTGTAATGAATTAGCAAGTAATTATCACTTATCTTGTCTATTTTCTAACCAATCCCATTGACAAAAAGGTGATAAAGAGAACAAAGAAGGATGGAATGGATGCATCCCAGAGGGCAGCAGTGTTATGTGAGCACAGGGCATCCTTCCCCCAGTCACGTCCTTTGGTGTGGGAGAGCAGCCGTGCAATGCAGATGGTAGTAAACTCTGCTGCAGGAACAGATGTATCCATCAATGGCCAAGATGCTTTGAAAGGAAGTCTTCAGGATTCATCTTCTCCTTCAAATTCCTCCCTGTCTTCCCTTGGTGAGAGATTATACTGTTAAAAGATGCAAGCAAAGTCTCTTTATTGCATTAGATCCTCACTTTATAGAAGTTGAAGTGAATTTTTCTACAATTGGATTCTTGAGAATGAGATTGATACAAATGAGATCTACATTTTCTTGTTCAGAGATACACAAATGCAAAATTGTTTTGCTGTTTATGCTTTGTCTTTGTTTAGTCATTCATTGTAATTTTTTTGATTAATAAGTTAGATTGTCTGAACTGCTCTCCTTATCAGTTGTAAACAAGCATTGAGCACCGAAATACATATTTGAATCGATGTATACATTATTTTTCAAATCATTCTGTCAACTACCCAAGTGAGTAATCTAAAAGCTGTGAAAATTTCATTCTTCGCAAACAATGTGATTCAACTTGGGATGTTTTCTGTCACAGTATTGAATACGTTAGAATAATGAATTTTGCTAGATGGCTAGTGGCTTAATTTATGTTTTATTTGAGTGTTTTTTAAAGCCAGCAGTTTCACTCCCATATTTATTTACCCCACAGTTTCCAAGGCTCACTCATGATATTTTGGCAAATATGCCAATCTGGTTAGGAAATCACATTTTAACAACTTAGAAAGAAATTTTTTGGGATTCTGACATGATTTTATCTTTTGGTTAAACATTTTTTTAACCCAGTGTAATTATACTAGAATCAGGCTCAGAAATAACTTTGCTAACAGTTATGAAATTAGCTAGCTGATTAGGTTGAAAATCCCCAAATGTGTGTTGAAATATTGTAAATTTAATTCAGGCGAATCTGTGGAAGGCAACAACAATGAGGAGCAGTGGACATCATGCTATGAATCCCGTCCAGATCAAACTTCATCAGGAGCTATGCTCATATCTTCTCCACCAGAATGGGTTGTTCTTGGTGAGAGTGTATTAATCCGGCCATATAACAGCTCTGGTGTTGTGGCATATATTGGACCTACTCACTTTGCTAGTGGTCTGTGGATAGGAGTTCAACTTGATGCTCCTACAGGTTAAGTATCATCTTTACTAGTCAGGTGTCATCTTTTCAATCCAATTCCATCCTCTGCCCTTCCCTTCATTTCTGTAAACCTTTTTCCTTTTTTTAAACAGCCAATCATCTTCACTCATCTTCCTCCACTGTTCCTTCTAACATATCTCTTAGCAGGCACTTTCTTCTTAATGAATGTCCAAACCACTTTCTTTTCCCTTGATTGATTAATGTAATCAATATCCTTCCTCCTTCTACTATCTTCAAAACCACCTTGTTCTTCATCTTGTCTTACCACCTTATTTTCAGAATCCTCCTCCCTACTCACTCTTTTAAGGCTTCCTCTATTCTTTTGAAATCATTCCTTAAAAAGAGCCCATGTTTCACAAAAATACATAAACATACTCCATATCATGCACTTTATCATTGTTTTCAAATTTGTAGCAATTTTACTTCATATGGTGGCATCGTGATAACAAGGCTTCCCAAATGGCTTGGAGAAATGTTCTGCCGGGATAGCTCAACAGACAGAGCACCCAACCGGCAATTGGGAGACCCGGGTTCAATTCCTGGTCCCGTCAGACTTTTTTCAAGTCCATTCTTCCTTGGGGCAATTTTACTTGTTAATATTTTCCACATCTTCCTGAAAGCTTCCTTCTCAATCCCTATTCTCAGTCGCACTTCTTTCTCATTTCTCTAGTCTTGTGTCAACTCTGAGCCAAGACATTTCTACCTTTCCACCTGTTCTATTTTATTATCCTTAGCAAATGCTTCCATTACTTCAACCTGACCTAATCCTATAACTTTTATCTTATTCTGGTTTATTTTCAAACCATATCTAACTTCCATACTCTCCAATTGTTTCCTTCAATTCTTCTGTTCGGCCTCTGGATATTCATGTGGGTAACGTGATTGACTTCTGTGAAAGTGTTCCTGGTTTTGATTTCCAGTGTGGGCTCACATGCCAAATGACTTTAACTTTTGAAGTTCTCTTAAAAATTACTACTTACTAACAAATTGCATACTAGTATTGTTTGGTGCTGTATTTCTTGAGCATTATACAAAAAACTGACTCTTGTAAAAATAAGTTTTGAGATTCCTAACCAATTAAATTATATTTTCTTTGTGCCAGAAGAATTAAGTACATATAGATTGCTTTAAGAAAACTTAGTAGTTATATATGTGATTAACGAATGAAGAGGTAAACTGCTGATTAAATTTATTTTTACATTATATTAAATGTATCTTTTATAATTTTCCATTATTAGGCAAAAATGATGGGACGGTTCAAGGTGTGAAGTATTTTTCAAGTCGGCCAAAATGCGGTATATTTGTTAGAGTAGATAAGCTTATTCAGGACAGAAGAGGGCGAGCTATGAGAACTGGCTCAAGTGGAAAACAAGATGCTAATAACACGCCCACTGTGGTCTCAACTTCTCGAAACTCTTTCTCATCTGCCAGCATGAAAAGGAGTCACAGCAGAGGTAATTGTACATTACTCTTTTTCAGATGATATTGAAATGAAAATTAAATCATTAAATGATAGTTGTTCCCCCACCTTCAGTCTACTGTTGTTCCCATATTGATTAAATTTTATCCCAATTTGTTAATAATGACCAAAATTACATTTTTTAGTGTTTCATTGTCTTAAGGTGATATACTTTTTATTTTAGATAAAATCCCTCAATGACTGATTCAAAGCCATATTCAAATTTTGCTCTGCTACTTATACCCGTCCTCTTTTCAACAACCAAATATTTATTAAAAATTTCTTGAATTTTCCTATTGTAACCCAAATAAATACATAAAATAGTGCAACGCTCTGGGTAGATCAGGAAAATTCTGAAGATATCAAAATTCCAGAAAATCCACCAGAACAGTCTATTAGATTATTTTTGTGATCTATCAGTTGGATATGAGGGGCGGTAGAAAGCCATAAAAAACATCAAAAATAAAGTCACCAGTGTAATTAACGAATAATATTAAACCATAAGCCACAATAGTAATGACCCTCAATTAACATTACAATGATCGCAAAGACAATTTGGACTGGTCCTGATAATTACACAAAATAATATTATGACATGTGATATGGTCCTTCAACAACAGGTTGAAATTCACAATTGACTTACCTGAAAATACTTTGCCAATAACGTCTTGGTCTTGAACACAATCAAAGTTCTTCACAAAGTGTCCGCGTTGAAATCACTTCCTCAAGGTGACAGGCGTTACACAGAGTGACGTCTCTCCCCTTGGAGCCTCTGACTCGAACTGTGGCTGGCTCTTCCCTCATGGAGCGATTAGGCCGAAATGTGGAAAACAAAGGACAATAGAAATTTGCAAGGAATCAAGAGGCAGCCAATAACCTTTCCGGAAATCATCGGAACTGTCCGCAAAAGTAGCTAGTTTGAGGCTGATCGGATATCCTTACTCACTGGGTATATAAGAAGCGTTCCCCGAGGCCTTTTTGGCCAAGGCCTTTTTGTCAATGCCATTTTGTCAACAACTTGACAAAGGGCAACTTAACAATGGGCGAATAAAGAATCGGCGCAATAGTTAATGGAAATATTAAAATACTGTCCCAACCAATAAATAATAATGGAATCTTATGTTTAATCATGTTTTTAGTTGGAAATATTTAAGGGGTATAAACTATGATTTTATAGTTTTTCATTGGACTTATTTTGTAAAAATTAAAGAATAGTATGTTAACCCATCATACTTGCACCATCAGGTTGTAAGAATTAAAATTTTTATTTGGTACAAATTATGAAAACTTGCTGAATGTTTTAGTTATAATCAAAATATAAGGGTTAAATTTAAGGAAAGACTTGGTAATCTCAATCTCACCCAAGTAAAGAAATATTATTATTATCAGTATTATAAAATAGATTTTTAGTCTAAATTATTATTACTAGAGAACAATTATAATTCAGCCACATTTTAAGCTTTATGTTTGCTCTATAACCTTCAGTAAGTCATAAATTTCTGCATTAAATGCTAAATGTCAATTGTTTTCATGTTTTATTGCCTAAGGGCATATATTAAGCCCAAGTTTGTATTTCATGATCAAAGTTTGGCACAAGAGAAATTTTCAATCAAATCCTAAAAAGTTCGTTTAGTAGTTAAGACTTGAGACTTTTCCGGTGAACAGACTGCTGAAGGAAGTCATCTTGGGACACTAACTAGGTGGTTTCATGGTAGAATACAGATGTTTCGGCCGCTTACAATGCAGCCATCCTCAGGGTGAGTTCCTCATCCTCATGAGTGAGTCTTACCCTGAGGATGGCTGCAGTATTAGTGGCCGAAACATTGGTATTCTACCACGAAACCACCTGGCTAGTATCCCGAGAAGACTTCCTTCAGCAGTTCATTTAGTAGTTCATAAGTACCTCAGTATTGTAATTTCTGCTTATTCTAAAAAATATCACTTAGTCTAATTCGAGATGAAATGATTTTCATAGAAGATGATTGCCATTCATTTCAACGTGCATCATTCTGTTGAAGGGGAAGGTTTATCAACAATGCATCGATCTCGCAGCCGTGGAGAAGGTCTGAGCCTTGTGAGTGGAAGGCCAAGCAGGGGCAAGTAGAGCATCTATAACGGAGAACATTTGACAGCAGCCTCTCTCTGTACAACATCTGAAGAAGCAAGAGGGCAGTTCGGAGAGAGAAGCGGGAAAATTTGACGAGAGAAATTGCAAAACATGCTTCTGCATCCCCTTCTACTGCCCTACACATTCCACCTTCTTCACTTCAGTGCAAGCAGTTTAAAAGAGAGTAAAGTAATGCCGGCCTGTTTGTGTGTTTGTGTGCGTGATTTGGCCCCTCTTGCATCTTCCATCTTTCGATTGCTTCTTCCTTGTCGATTTGGGGGCTTGCGATCAGTCGTTCGGTCTGCGAGTCTCTACTCTCCGTCCCCATGCCCCACGTTTAAGCAATGAGGGCACTCTTTGCCCATTTCATCTGGGTTTCTTTGATTCATTGCTCCGACACTCCAATTCCCTCCTGAGCTCTGTGGTGTTGGTGGGGCTTGAGGATGAATTTGCTGGTTTGAGATATTTTTTATTAAGATCATTGTTTTTTCTTCTTGCCACGTAATAGTCCTGCCTCACTGAAAAAGCACCACCTCCGCTCATAACTTCACACCACAATTATTTGCTCATGGTCCATTTTGGAATATGCCCTGATGGAACAGTTGTGTGCAGCTTCTAGGATAGTCGCAGAATTTGTGATTGCTCCACATGGCAACGGTGTCAAGGGCTCTCTGGAAGATTGTGGCTTTTTCGGCACAAGAGTTTCAAGAGTGAACTGTGTCCAATTTATTTATAACTGTCCAATAAAATCATAATAAAAGATATACTATATATTTAAAAACTAAGAATATAAATTGAGAGGATTTTAAGAGCATCATGCATAGTCCATCTGTAGCATTTAGCATTTTTTTTAAAGGAAGGTTTAATCAGTGAGAGTACTGAGTGATCACGTCATTCTGAAATATTCAAATAATGGTTAAGCTTTTTTTATCACGGTTAATGCATTCTTTATCGATGAATTTTTGGACTGATGTACTTTTAAAGTTGTCTAATATTTTTCCTTATATTGGAAAATTTTAAATTCAAAGGAAAATTAATCAGTTCATCTCAAAACATCTTCATTGAAATGTCATCAGAAATTTGATTCTTCTGTTTTACCTCTTTATGAACTGATAAAAATGATATATATCCAGATAGACATGAAAAACTGCTGAAAGTTGCCACAATTTGGAAATCTGCTAAATAAGCAGTTCTAATCTCCTTGCAAATGGCTTTTATGCCCTTTGCTCTTGCTCCTCATGTTTGCAAAAGTCTTCATATTTAAATATGATTGCTTAATTGCTTTTACTGTGATTAATTTAGCCACAACGGATGGCTAACGATGGTGAATTAATTCAGGTGCTGCCTGTTCTTGCAGATTTCATTCCTCAGGAAATCCATGTCATCAAGTATTCTGTCCAATAAGTTTTTACTTGTAACTTCAGACCCACGCAATATTTATTCTTTAATTGCTTTCAGCTGCACCTTTGCTTTTTCTTATCTAAGCAAATATATGAACCAGATTAATACAAGTCCGCAAATACAAATGAAACTCTACAAAAACTGTTAATTTATAATGTGATACATTTTCATTATTTGCATTCCACTTGTCTTACAAGTTACTTGGCCTCTGAAAAATTTACCATTTATTGATTAATTTGTACATATGTAATATTAATTGTGTGATTGTACATTTACGTGGATGATGATGAAGAAGTGTGAGAATTTCTTAAGGTGAAATTTTAATAGTTGGTTGTGGCAATGGCATAATAAGGTGTCATCAAACCCTGCCACCTTGAATAATTAAGTTAGCTTGCCATAAATAAGGTTGTCATAATCAAATGAAACTGGTTTTTACATTTCTAACTTGAAATTAAGTTTAGACAAAGGTGATTATTCAGATAAGTTTTATCATTTGAGCAATGTGATCTTGATTCATGTATAATATCAGTAAACTATTATTTTTGCAAAAACAGCTTCTATAAAATTTATGCCTACATTGGTTAATTTTATGATTGTTATATTTTTAAATAATTTATGCATCAGAAAGCAAGCAGGTGTTTAAACTCAGATTTTTGAGCCAACTAATGTAAATAACTTGCCATTTATGTATTGTTTTTGTTATCATATGTATCATTTCCTTGTTATTTGTTATGCTTGTTACATTAAACTTTCTTTTGAGTATTTGTACAGGATTTGCACGTCCTGAACTGTAAATATGTTGAATTTGGCTTAATTCTTATTGATGTATGCACTTACCACTCTACAGAATGAGCTATCAATGCCACTCTCATGGAACGATTATGCTTCAATGTGAAAATGCTGTCCTTAAAATGCTTTTGAGCGTTCCTGCTAAATAATGTAAGCACTCCTTCTTACTCAATTTACAAGTAAGTGCAAGGAAGTGCTCACTCCTCTCATTCACTTCATTGATTTTTATGAAATATGTAAATTAATTTTTAGCTACTACTATTTATTTACTTTTATCTTTTGATCTCATGTGCTCCAAAACTAATGTAAGATCAAGAAAACAAAAGTAGATAGCCAGAAAATTTGTTTTCCCTTCAACTCCTATCTACTCTACAATGCATAATGAAAAAATGATCTAATAATGTACTTAAAAAGCATGATATTCCAAAAATGGCAGTTTCCTGTCTTCACCATAATCATCCTTGTGGATGTAAATGCATTCCATTTTGTTGATCCTCACTTGGTCATTCCATTTCAAATAATAGTTGTTTCCCAACACTACTCCTTTGATATCAGTTCTGTTGCTATTAATACTCGTTAGACCCAAGTTACAAAATAAAATTAGTTTTCACTTTTGTTTCCATAGTTTTCCACATCCATTAGAAACTGCAAAAATAGCATAGACAACTTGTGCCCTGTATTTTATTCTGTAGAGAACTAGATGAACAAGGATTCGTGGTGTAATCAAAACCTTATCTTAAAGTCTGTTGTCGCAATGGAGTCTAAAAGTTTGCTTCATCAGAGGAGGAGTGTTGGAGCATAGTAAAGGATTATACTTGTGGAATATTTGGATCTATTATTACTTAATAGAGTTATGCCTATTCCATGCCATCTTTTGTTTGTATAAGTAGTCATTTAAATAATATGTAGTTTGTCTTACTCAAATGTACATTTTGAATGTCAATACATGTTATAAAAATTTTATCTCCTTTTTTATGTCTGCCAAGTTGCATGCTTCACTTCAATTCAGACTGTATTCAAAGAAGAAAAATTCAAGTATTTTTTCTGGAAAGCAGTTCTCAGTTAAGAATGTCTTAAACTTAGCCAGCAATTGATTCCAAATTTAAGATAAGTAAGACTATGCATTTGTTTATTTCAAAAGTAGAGTATGTTTACAGCAACAGTTTTAAATCATCTTAAAACCATGAATAGAAATCAGTTATGCATTTTAATATGTGATAATGAACTGACATTATCTACATTTCTGAGATTCGTTGAAATTGTATGAAAGTAAAAGATGTGTATAGCAGTTCTTAACTTAAAATAACATTTTAATCAACCATTGGATGCTTAGGATTTCAAAATTTTTGGAAGCTGGTATTCTTGAACACGTCTTACAGCCTAGGATTTTTTTACTTGTAGCAGAGCCAAAGAAATAAAAAATTAGCAGTAGTCTAATAGAAGCTTTTCATGAAAATTTCCCTATTGCTCTCTTAAACAGTATCTGTTCCCTTAAATGTTTTAGAATGGAACTCTTGATGGTCAGTAGCCCTTTTTGCGTAGAAATTTACTCTGCGGCTTCTACAGTTATTCTATTTCATTTACCTCTCAAAATTCATAAAGCCATCCTTAGGCTGGCTTTATCTTATGTATTTCAGAATATCTAATTTTTAGCATTTTACGTTTATATTATGTCTGGGGTAATTTGATGAGGGACTCTGGCTGCCTAACACACTTTTGCTGAGGAGATTAGAAATGAGCATCTTTGAATCAATTTTATCCTATACTGTAATTAACATGGTGGATGTAACCTTTTCTGTGCTTGGTGAAACCCCAATTTTTATTGTATATTAAATCAAAATTACTATTTTTATCAAATTACTAACTATAATATTCCATTGAAATGCATACATATTTTTATTTTGACCTTTGATAAGTTTTCCAGAATGCAATTTTTACGTAGATTTGAGAATAAGGT
This sequence comes from Ladona fulva, assembly GCA_000376725.2. Taxonomy (NCBI): domain Eukaryota; kingdom Metazoa; phylum Arthropoda; class Insecta; order Odonata; family Libellulidae; genus Ladona; species Ladona fulva. The sequence continues at coordinate 1,300,777 of KZ308269.1, forward strand.
ATCCAATACATCTTTTTACTTATGAAGAGAGAAAAATTAGGAAATATGCGTAATCATTTTCCTTCTAGATTCTGATTTAGTGACTCGGTAATATTTTCTATGTATTTTAATGCTCTTCTTTTTTATCAACAATTGATTTTTATAACTTCGTTAATAATCCAAAATTGTGATGAATTGATGGCTGACCTGAAGACATCTTGTGTAATTCAATTAAGTTTTCCTTTCCCATTTTAGGATATGAACATGGAAGTTCCACTGATTATTTCCAGAGAATACAAAGTATCCTCAAAACAATCAAAGATATACCTGTTTGTGGATTCAGCTATTGCCACATGGTTGAAAAGGAGATGATGAGTTTCTCTTGGTATAATTTAACTAGAAGAGAGATTAAAGAAAAATACTTCCCTCCCTCAGCTCCTTGTTGTGTTCACTGATATAATCAGCATCATGAACTGAGTTAGCATAATTTCATGCTTCATATGTTGTAAATTATTATTTTATGAACGTAAGCCAATCAAAGACAAAGTTACTATCATTTCATGTGTTCTCTGGAATTTTCTTTGTCAATAAAGGAATCGAATAACTTTGTATAATTTTTCTTACATTATCCAAACCTCAAAGTTTCCAATCTAAATCAGGCTGACCTTTTAAAACAAATAATTACTGCTACAAATCAATTTCATCAAATACTGATATTTGATCAAAATATGCAGTATCAAAGCACAACACAGTAGTTATGAGTACAAAATGCTTTGCAGCAATTCATGCTTATGCTCAAAATATTGTAGATGTGATTGCTAATATGATATAAAAAAGCTTTTGCATGACATTCTTTACTGCGACAAGGTTTGAAATTATTTGTTTTTCCTAGTTATCAAAGAAGATGGCATTCACTTTGTTTGAGTGAATTTTATACTGGAGTCAATACAGTACTCTTTTTTTATAAGTTTGGGCTAAATGATACAAAGAAAGTATTATTAGTATGATTTAATGAAAGTATTTGGTGTCAACATGCAGCATTCGAATAAAGAATGTTTCACCCTTGTGACTTAAAATCTTTCATGAAAACATAAAGTATATTTATCCTCTGGCATTCCAAGGTAGACTGATAATAATATCAATCTTTTCCACCCAAGATCTTAAGCAAAATTTAGGTTATGTCACTATTTACAAAATGCAAAATAAAGAAATGTTAATTGCAGAGGAAGTTTACCATCAATGCTGTAAAAAAATTCCTCAGTAAAATCAATTTAACCTTGAACTTAAAAAGAAGATAAGGGCATGAATCTTTTATGTTGCCAGAAATTTTGTTTAACAATATAAGGATTTTGTAACTTGGTGCCACTAAAGTGAAAAGCATCACATTAGTATACATCAACATTCATTCTGTAGTACTTTGAATGATTAACTATTATTATGCTATAAACCACTACAGTGAAAATAATAATTCAATGAAGAAGTAGCGGTCTGATGTACTTCCCCTACCGTTGGTGCAACTTTCTTCTATTCTTGCATAGACATCCTTGGATTCAATCTTGCTTCTTCATCTTTGCCTAACAACTTGGTTGATCATATCTTCCTGACTAAGATTTCTGCCATTGTCAATTACTATGCTAGTATTTTTGCATAAAGAGTAAATTAAATGCATTGGGTATCCAAGTTTCTTGATTATAGATCAAAGTTTTTCTTGGAGAAAGCTATCAAATAGCTTGTGATAGTCTATGAAGGCTACACAAGTCCCTAAATTGATTTTATACCCTTTTTACTTTGTTTCAAACTAACAATGTTGCTGACTGGCCCTCACAAAATCCTACCTGTTCTTCAAGGAACAAAGTTTCTGGAATTTTTTTAACCTTTCATTTACAGTTGTGATATTTATGTTATAAGCTGTATATAGTAGACATATACCTCTGCAGTTTTCTGGTTATTTTTCACATTTATTGAATCACTTGTGTTATTTTCCATTCATCTGTTCTTTTGAGAAAAGTCCAGCTTATTTTACTGAGGTGTTGCAATCATGAATACAAAAGGTGGCAGACATTCTCTATTAATTTAGACTTGATCTAGCTGATTGTGAGATGCTTTTCTGTTTTATGATTCTGTATTTCTGCCATATTCATGGGTTCTAAACCAATAATGTTTTTTTTTACAAACACATCTTATGTGATTGAATTACACCAGAGCTTTAGGTAATGATTCATCTAATCTTCTTTTAATATAAAATGTATCTCTGCTACACCCCTTTCTGTTTTTTGAGGATGTTTAAGCATTTTTTTTAGCAAGTTCTTGTTTGCTGTACTCATCGGTTTCTGAACAACTTGTAAATGTATCACATGCTGTCATATGTCTTTCTTACAAATCATTTGGTTCTGTTTCTAATTCCACAATAATTTTGGAGTGTAAAGGAGTGGAGCTGGATATATAAGTCAAAGTGAAGGAGAGGACAACTATAAGGTCATTCCACTGCCACGCATCCTTTCTCCCAGAAGAAGGCAGTGTTTCACTCTATGGCAAACCTTTATTCCAGTGTAAAATATCAACAAAAAGAATAAAATGCCACAATAAAGCAAACTGATGCAAAGGTTAGCCAGTAGGATTCTGAGGGGATGTTCATCAAGAGTAAAGTAAATAGCGTACTTTTCCTTAATTAGACCTCTCCTCGAGTATTGCTGTGCAATTTGGGATCCTCACAAAGTAAGATAAAAGTAAGTCTCCGATCTTGAGATGGTAGAGCAGCATGGTTTGTCAAGGGAGATTTTAGATTCCCAGAAGTATTTTGGCTATGATAGAATCCCTCGGGTGAACTTTGCTTAGGGATAGAAGACTTGATTACTGATGTAAGCTTTTCGAAAAGTTTATCACTACAGATCTCGTTGAAGAGATAGATAAGATTGTTATTCCAGTTAGCAATGTGCGTGAGCTCCAAGAGAAAACTAAGAAGCGATTCAGGGTAGTGATTGCCAGGACGGATACTTCTTGTCATTTTACCCTCATAGTATTAGATAAGCTAATAGCAGTTACGGTGTGAGAAGATTACTGGTATTTTTACATCCCCTGCCACATGCTATCGGCGGCTTGCAGGGTGTAAATGTAAATCACTTAGACTACAGCCAATTGATAGCCTAATCAACAGAATAGTTAGAGATTTAGTCCAGAAAGATATTCGAAGCACTCATCCAAATTTTGAAGAGATAGAACAACCTTCTCTACAATGTTTTGCCTATCATTGAAAGGTTACTTACAAACGATAAATTAAGGATTACCTTCCATCTTATGAATACCTTAGGCAATTTCTAAGGCAAAATTGCAGAGGAAAACAGAAACACAGTTAATAAGCTCAAATTGCAATGGTGTGTTCAGTATAAGTTTCAAAACAAGCATCAGAGACAAAAACTGTTACTTTGAGAAAGAAGATAAGATTCCCATTTTGTCAAATACCTCCTTATCGAGGTATTATTTATTGTGTGGAAAGAATACTGGAAAAGCATGGCATAAAACAATTGCTTATATGACAAAAAGTATGCAATTAATTATTAATGCACAGACAATACTTGTGATCTGCTTAGTATTTGCTTCAGATCAAAGTACACATGAATGAAAAATTATGAATTGATACAGCAAAGGAGGAAATGAAGTTTTAAAACAGCAGTTTGAGAAAAATCCACACTGCTGTGCAAATATGCTGAAAAAACTATCTAAATTTAACAGCCTTACCTAATAGAAATGTTAAAACTACATGAGTTATTGAATAATCAATTATCTAATCAGAGTCATCTAATGCATGTACTTCAATTATTTAATTTAAAAATAGTCAAGGGTATATTGATAGAATGATTTTTTGGAGAATTTTAATTATTACATGAGAAAAAATAAAAATTGGGACAAGAATTTACTTAACAAGTAAATAAACTGGACAATCAGAGAATAGTGAATTACTTTGTAAATCTGAAAGCATAACAATTGGAACTACCTTGTATTTATTCAATCAATAGGAAAGGTTTGATTTTCAACGAGAGGCTGAATTTGAAATTCTGCTCAAAGATAATTGGCGGAATCTTTGCTTTAGCAACATTATCAATTCTTCCTTACAGCCTACATTATCCGAATATATCAATTTAGCTGACAAGGAAAGAGAGCATGCAGGGATTGATTTAAGGTAAGGTACACATTTAGAGGGCTTAAGTTTCTTTCAGGACCTTAATTAATCATGCTAAGAAACTTAATGAGCAACACAATTTTGCTAAGGAATACAACAACCAACATAGTTCAGATGTCTACATATAATGCAAACTTGATGCATTACTTGTGTCAAGTGATTTTATTACCACTTAAGATACAATAAATTATTCTTCTTGCCTTAGTATGGAGATTCAATTTTCAGGTATTTTAATGCATCTTAAAATCGAAACAAAGAAATACATGGTGTGTATTTACAATAAAACGGTGGCCTTTATCTATTCTTTAGGCTTAGTCCAGGGCCTCAAATGCTCCAAAACCGCCCTTGATGGCATGGAATTTTTGCGAAGGATAATTTATTCGCTGTAAACTAAAACTGTTTGAATTATGAACAGCTTAATTAAGATAGATGTGAAACATATCCATAACTTTCGCTCAATCCTTACTCATAGGTCTTGCAAACCAAATTCTCAAAGTCAACCAGAAGAAAATTGCATCGGTAATTAGAACTCCCAAAATTAATCATCTGTAAATAAACCACGTAAAATACAAAAAGCTGAAGTGAAACTCCATTTTCCATGACACGGAATTACAACTAAGTTAGACAGAACAACGTCTGCTACGAACAGGAGCTGCCGGATGTGACGCAGAGCGTAGGGATATGGCGAGTACGGCGAGTACCGTGGAAGTAGTTCGGTTGACTGACACAGAGTTTTCATTGATCTAAGTGCTGCCAAGGGAGTGGGAGGTTGTGCCAAAAGAGTGAAGTATACGTATATTAGTGGTTTTTACCTGTGCGGTGTTATCCTAAACTAGAAATCTTCATACGGATTGGTGATGAATCTAAGGATATATTTTACTGTGTTCGGTGTACTCCTTATCGGATACACTAAGGCTCAACAACAGGTAAGATGAGTACGTTCTCGACATAAAGTAATGACATGGCTGCCAAACATGAAATTCTTCTCTCTAGCTGTTAGAAGTTCATTTTTGGGTCGTTTTTTTCATTATTTAATCACTGAGACAATTTATTTACTTTTTAATTTTGGAATTCTCTTGGTAGCGCTTTTGTGGTATACATTCAGGGGTCATCATAATGTCCAGCATCTTCACCTAGTTATCTCATAACTTCAGTGAAAATCTAGCGTTTAAGTAGTTTTTGATGATTTCAATGTACTTGTATTAGTATTTATCAGTTCTGATCAAATTTTAGCTTAAGCTGGGTTGAACTGTGTTACCATGTTGGTTGTAAATGTGTATTTGAACGTTGATCATTAATTATTATCTCACTGAAAGTTGTGGGATCATCAATCGTCAAAAAAGATGAAAGAATTGTATTTTGAAATATTCTGATGTTTGAATTAAATAAAACTAGTGATTTAATAGTTAGTTTATCGCATCTTCGTTGTGTGTGTATTTATGTAATTGTTTATTGTTCAAAATATTCGGTACGCTCTTTCCCTTTATTTCTCGCGTTTACTTGTAATTTTTGTAGGGGATAGATTCTTATTGAAGCTAATTCTTACCACAATGAAAATAGCGAGAATACTTATTCGTATTCAGCGTTTTTGTAAATTTTTCTATGAGCGTACTTAGGACCCGGATACTCCGGCGTTTCCCATTGTACGCTGAAATATTTACCTTATAATTTAGGATTTATCGAATCGCAGGGCTGATTTTCTAAGACAGCGAATCAAATCTTAGTAAGTCAATATATTTCTATCAATTGTCTTTGTATTTCTGAAAGATTGACGAATATTTGACACAAGTTAAAGGTTTTTATCTCTTTATTTCTTGTCATTAAGAAATCATCCTTTATAAATTACTGAACTGTGTATTTTTACTACTTACTGGCATAATAACGCAATTTAGGTTATAGACATTCTTAAATTTCATCTTCGCTCCATATATTTGGTAGCATCTGCCTCTTACGGTTGTGATCTCTACCTAGATCTTGCTACACTTGTTCCTGTGCATATTTAGTTCAGGACCATTTATGGCAACCTTTCTTTGTCCGTTCTGTCTATATATTATTTCCAATATATTTTATTTCCTACTTTCTTATATTTTGTCATTTAGGTTAAATATTTTGCTCAACGGTCCGTGATTTTTCTTAAGTAAATTCAAGAACTTTTATCGTATATGTAAATTGTATTCTCGAATTTATAGAGCGATATCAGCGTTCAAAATCAACTTTACGCTTTATCATCATTTTCCCATTTCAAATTTACTATTTCGAGCTTATGACATTTCAGAATTTTAGTCTTAATTAATATTCATGAAAAGGCGATCCACTATTTGATATGTATAGATGTTTTGGTAATGTTCTATTATGAATATAAGGGGTCTTCAGCCAATTTGTATCTCGAGTGATTTTCTAAATAATCGACGTGTATTATGACAGCCTTCTTTCCCGAGTCAATTTATGGCATCAATCAGGTTCCTGAAATTAAGTCAGGTATATTTCTCGACACATTAAGAAACTGAATGATTTGAGACGTGAGACCTCACTTTTAGTGATGTTGGTTGTGAATCAAAATAATTTGTCGGAATCTTCTCTCCGAATTCAAGATTTTTGGACGATCTCCCTTTGCCTGGAGGAATAAGTTTACTTTAACTTTAGAAAATTCCTCCAACATCCTCATTTTACTCATTTTTTATTCACATTCCGTTTCTTCGTCTTTTTCTTCTTTAATCTCAGCTCGTTTCTTCGATATTGGAAAAGTATGCCAGCCTACATATTTGTTTTGCAGCTCATCAGATTTTGCAATGTTGCCAAGTTACTCATTATGACATGGCTTCTTAATTTATTTCATACTTTGATACAGAGGTATAACATTTTCGACCTGGAAGCGTTTCTTAATCAATACGAAAACATAGTGGTCGCAAACTGTACCGTTAGATTTCCTTGTTAGCGGCGACGGAAGAGAAACATTTTCAATAGAATTTCTCAGTTTTAATTAATCGCGGAGAGAACGATTTTTATTTTTGCTATGTGGTCTACACTTTGGTAGTAACCTACAATTAAAAGCCTTTGCACACTTATTACCGAAACCAGAAAAAAATCAAATAAGGTGTCTTACTTAGTGTATTGGTATAAGAAACGCGATCAATAAAACTAAATATAGTGTCTGTGTTTTGGATTTGCGTATTTCTACTGTAAAACTGTGAAAATATCGAGTAATTTTTCCCATAAATAAAAATTTTTTAAATCTTTCTGCTCTCCGTTTTTTAACGTAAGATGCAAAATCGCTACAAATGAGAAATGATCCATTTTTAATAATGAAATTAACCTCTTAATTTTAGATCGTGATAATACCCTCTGCATGATTTGAGTGATTCTAATTACGTTATCATCAAGTTAGTTATCAATAGGTTAACTTTGTTAACACTCGTTTGTTCGAATAAGAAAGGTCATCCCTCTTAATCGACCTCTGATCAACAGAAATCATTCCTCTTCCACTGATCAGGATACAATCCTCTCATTCTTCAAATATGGTATCCAAGAATAATAAGAACCTGATTTCCTTTAACTTAGCTAGGAACTTGCAACCGAGTACACTAGATAGATAGATATCGAGCTCCAAATTGCATTTCTGAGCCAATTAATCTTTTCTCGAAGCTTGATCAGTCTATATGACAGCGAATGTGAAACCCAAATGGGTTGATGTGGACTTTTCAATTGATCAATTAAGCTCTCCACTTTTAACTGAAGTTAATCCACAGGGGTCATTCCGTTATGCAGAGGTCACGTCTTCGAGTTTCCAATTTTGTCCGACATTCTCGCTAAACACTCGCTATCAAAATATCATCGATCGCCAAGAAAATCCAATGCAATTCTACAGTCATTCTTCTCGAATAAAAAGTAGTTTGACCGTTTGAATGTTACCGATACCGGTTGTCCATGTATGCAAGTGGTACCAGCGAACGGCGAAAGATTTTGTAAAGATTTAAGTAATCGAATGATATATTAATGTGTAACCTCGCTGTTGTTTGAGATTATTTACTGTGGAGTGGCTTTCTAACGATGCAATCATTTTGCCTTCTTATCGTATTAATGTGACCGACTCTATTCCACGAGGTCGATACTACCCACTGCTTACTACTTGGGGTAACCTTTTACTAGTATTCACTCCTTTTTATACCCTAAATGCTACCTTTTTTATACAAGAGACATTCCGTAAGTTTTACGTTTTGCTATTCTCGCGAGTTAGCGTTTTAGTGTCGACCCTTCTTTGCAGTTTTAAAAACAAAAGGTTTTTCTTAAGTTCGTCCGTAACTCACCTATATTTAGGGTGGCATTTTAATTACTCTGGAGGTTCACCTGTTCCTGCTTTCGTATCTTTACGAATGGAATATTTTTCCCCTTTATTTTGGTACAGGATAGAGGAAGAGGTGTTTCATTTGTGATTTTGTCTCTGTCTTGTTGCTGGCCGAGATAATGTGAAAACTACTGAGGTATGAGTGTTTCTGAATTTATCCTAATCAGTCATTCGAAAAGCGCATTCATAGCATATATTACCGAAAATATCACCGTGTGCTTCTCTGTTGGATTTTCCACTGGTAGCACTCAAGCTCTGCAAGGAAAACAATTGTAAATAACCTCACTCCCGCAATGGCAATTACCTCACTCCCGCAATAGTAATTAACTCACCCCCGCAATGGTAATTACCTCATCATGCTTCGTCATTCCCTCTGTAGAGCTCATGGTGGAAGGGATCAAGCAAGCCTCTGGTCAGATGACTTTGCAGACAGAATGATGAGCCCTCAATGTCGCGGAATCTATGCGATAACTTTCCTTTCCTCCGTGCCATTTCAGATCTGCAACACTATCACCCTGTCCCCGCTCTCATACTGTTTCTTTCTTTGGCTGACATTACTCTTCTCATGTATCGCTATTTTTCTCTTACATGGACTATTTATCGTAGCGTTTCTTTATTAATATTCCCCAATTTCACAGAGACTTCATGTACGAACGCTATTTTCCACAATAAATATCTTCTCATGATATTCAACACAATGCCTGAGATCTGGGCATAGTTCCACCTTTTCAGAAAAGAATGTTTTTTTCCTTGTGAGAGTAAAGATTTCAGCCCTAAGGCCGGCGTTAGCCTTCAAGCGCTCCACCTAAGCTACCATAAGCCCTGGAGAGGGAATGAGGCATTGTGGGTAAGATGAGTGGGCTAGGGAATGCCCTAGCTTTCTTCACTAAGCCTGGGAGTGGGGAAAGTCCACGTAAGGGTAGAACAGTGACCCTGTAAATAACACTTTTCAAAGCATTCACTAAGGCAGCGCCTCCTAGCCTTTAGTCCTCCGTGGCACACTTATATTTCAACTCAAAAGGGCGCGGCACAATAAACCCAGAGTTTTTAAGTTCTGGTGTTAATTCAAGTTGAAAAAAAGAAAAGCGAAATGGAGTACAGTACTTTATTATTATCAAAACGATCTCCCCCCTGCTACACGCCGAAAGGCAGCTTGCTCAGTACATATGTAGATTTAGATCCCCGATAAATCGAAAACATGTTTCTCATGATACGGCTCGCACGTTGTGTGGAATGAGAAATGCATGTCCTCTCGCATACCAAAAGAAGTTAGTCATGGCACACTAACGTGCCGCGGCACACCGGTTAGGAAGCTCCGCAATGGGGAGAAACCAGGATAAATTCCGTATGCCATATCTCAGTATGCTTCACAGTTACGAACAAGGCAAAGTGAAACGTAACCTTTCCATTATCGTATATCAAAAGACAGATGAGTAATATCCAGTTGGTCAGATAATGGTAGCATGGTCGGGTTTATTTGTAAACAGGCATTTAGTAATTAAATGGAAGGGCAGGAGCGGATTAAAGCTATCCAGAGGCCCTAGGCACAAAGGTTTGATTGAGACCCCACTTGGAATTATGGGTAAAAGTTCGAATGTTTTCATAAAATTCACAACTATACATCCCATAGGAATCTGAGTCGCTTCACAATGACAAGAATGAATAACAAAAGTTTTGAATTAAAGTGCATCGAGTTTCTTCAAATTACAAAGAATCATGGATAGACTTGACACTGCATAGAGACATAAACAATTCTATAAACATATTAAATAGACTTACTCAACAAATGTAAAATTCTTTCTTAAGTAAGAACAATTTGTAGTTCGTTACCGAGAGTTCATAATCACAGTCTTGTTGAGGGCCCCATGTGGATGAGGCCCTCAGATTGCGCCTTGTTAGAAAATCCGCCCCTGTGGAAGGGGTGAATGTAAAAGATGATGTTTTAACCTCTGCTATAATCCTTTCATTTCAAGGCGGACATTCAAACGTGAATATTTCACGCCATTGATTTGTTTTTGCCTATCGAGTCATTCCCATTCGGCGAGGTTTTAGTATTTTCAGACGAGCCAAGTATCAGCTGTGGATTTATTTCCAATAAAAGTCCTCTCTACGATAACCGGTCGGTTTTCTTCACAAGTGCTCTCAACGCAAATATGTACCTAACAGAGTTCTTTCACTTTTGATCTCCCCCTCAAAGGATTTCGTTTTGTTTTGTTGCCCATCCATCGTTTATAGGTTTTCTGCCGACCGAATCAAGCTGTAGATTATTAAAGACGGTTTTCCCCTTCAACCCCACGCAGTAGTTGCATAATACTGTGGCCCCAATCAGGAATTCTTTAACGGTTACCATTTTTGGAGACTTTCACGGCTGAATACGGATACATACGAAATGCTTTTATCATTTCGAAAAGAGTAATCATACATTATGTAGTACGGATCTGATAAAATGGCTCGTGTTATTTACACCCGTAGCCTTAAAACGCTGCCAGTTTTGCCTAAACGGAGATTTTTTAATGTTATAACGGCTGTAATCCTAATGGTCGATGGATATTGATATTCATATTATTGTGACTGTCTTCAGATGATGGGCGCCCCTAGGTTACAATTAGCTCCGTTTGTTTTACTCTTTTGACTCAAATTTCATGTTTATTGGGTCATATTTTGTCGCATTCAGCATTCATTTGTTGCTAAATCGCTGCCTTAATCGTTGATTTTCTTTCGATGCACTTTAGTTCATTCTCAGCGTCGATCACTTATTAACTCTTCATTATCAGGCACAATTATTCATTTTTGTTATTATTACAATAATGACGTCATAAGTGCACTGTCTTATGGCAACTTCACGTGTACTAAAATAACATCTGCAGACATGCAATCCATTTATAGAGACCCCCAACTCCCGTCACGTCCAACAAAGCCGCACACTTCTCTAAACCCCCACAACAAAAATCATTGTTATTCTACAATCGATACAAGTTGTTATTAAAAAACAAAGTTTGAGGCAACACGTTCACAATACTCAAGTTCAAAATTGTTGTTGAATGCGTCATTAGTTACGACTTTATTTACATTGTCATTTCTAGTCTAATTATATCTGTTTTCACTGGTTATGTGATATCCAAGTGAATTTAAGATGTTCTTCGAGTACTTCGCCAAATCAACAATTCAAAGCACTTATATGTCGTGTGTCGTAGTTCAATTAATCGTTAGAAACTTGACCTTCAAGCTTTTGTTGTTGAATATGGAGAGAAAATCCTCAACGAGAACTGCTTACCCCTCTTTAAGGATAATCTTGTATTTGCCCCTTATCCCTCGGATGAAATGTGTGTCGGTTGCCGGCGGTCGGATAAAAACTCGTAAAAATGCGTGGAATTTCTCTCACGGTGGGCCGCAGGTTAGAGCCTTTGGCGGAGTCCCTTCCATTAGAACCTGTCGGTGCGGCGGCCTTGGACCCTTCCTTTGTCACGCTCAGCATGACCTCTCACAAAAGGGTCCACCTTTCGCCATCTTGGAAGATCATCCGTCTGCACACCCACAACTAAAGCGAGCTCTGCTTATAAGGCAAACCATTAGTGCTCTCTCTCTTTACCGACCTATGGAGTCGACTGTCTTATTTGCAGGGCTGCCAACTCTTCGGATACGAACACGTGTGGGAGCAGTCTCAAGCCGAGAGGACTCTTTCAAATTAGCTTAATCATTCACATTGGTTTCACATTTACTGTTTTTGTCGATGTTGAATGTGTCAGTTAATGTGACTATATGCGTGTGATCTGCGTTCTCGTTGACGGCTTCTAACACACACCTTTTCCCTTCTTGGGGTCACTATAGCGTACGTTTTAACTGTCGATAATTATTGCGTACTATGACCTAATTGTTATATTGTAAACGTTTTAAGTCATGTAATGGCTTACCAACTTGTTTTTGTTTCGATAACCAGCTGTAATAATCACGGTTATTATCGTTATTATATGGATCTCAAGCATTGTTGATATACGCCACAATTACTTTACTGATCGCAATTTAGCTTATTATGATGTTCTATTAACAACCTCCGTGTTCCTATTTTTCAAGTTTGCGTCATTCATACGACTTTCCGATATTCTTATATGGGCACCCCTTGCATTGGTCACTTGGAAACAGGGCATCGAACCGTAATATTTTTCGTTCCGGTTTTCACTCCGATTCAATGAAAAAACAACTCGTTTCAGTTGCGGTTTCGCTCCGTCTGCCGGCTGTGAACCGGTTCGAACCGTTTTTTTTTTTTCGCTCCGACCGTTACGTTGTTTTACTCCTCGGAAGGTTATCTTATTATGTCTAGACTTTCTCAATTACCTGAGATTAAAGAAAAGTTTAGAATGTAACTCGCGATTGTAAAGAAACGACGTTCAAACGATTAGATCAGTAAACTTTTAAATTAAAGAATCAATTTTAGCGTGATCCTAATGGATATTACACACATTTAATAAAACTTCCTCCATTTTCACGTAATTAGATGGTGGGACCGAATTATGGGACCAAAAATCAAATTGGAATAAATAGCAGTTTTCAGTTAGGTTAGGTTTGATTTTCACTCCGCTAAAATTAACTTTTCTTTTCGGTTTTGCTTCGGTTCTATTCCCCGCAGTTAGGTTATAATATGTTAGCCTTATTTCTTAAGTCCACAATAGCATTAGGGGTAGCTTTTGTTAAAATTTGTTAGTGGAATAAACGGATACATTAATGAAAGTCTTAATTAACATGAAAAAATCTTCACCACATTTACTTGGGGCTATGCGTAAGAACTTGTTTACCATAAATCAACCGGTAATTGAATTCGAAGTGGTGGTTGAAGTTAGCGGCATAACTAAACATGGGACTTTAAATGAACAATCGATTAACTCACAATCAAAAATGTGTAAAAAAATATAAGAGTGAGGTTGTAATCTAAAGACATAATAGAGGCTAAAATGAGGAAAGAAAGATTAACTGCTATGGCATAATGTGATCGCAGGAAATAATTTCTGAAAGAGAAGTGTGACTAACGAGGAAAACGTATCGGAAATAATAAAGGATGTGAATTGCTACATAGAAGGTTATTAAAGTCTCGAAAGATATCGGTGTGTACAATTTTTATTGCAACTTTGATGGTCGTTTTCTTGGCGTTTGGAAACATTGGTGAACTCATTAGAAAATAAATAGAACTTCACCAAAACTTCAGAAACAAAATAATTAAAACATGATTTTCCGAATTTCTTTTAAAATGGAATGCATGGATCCTTACTAAGTTATTGCTTTTGACTCATCAAGACTGCCAACATCGTAAAATATAAATGATAAAGTTACAGTGAAGTTCGTCTTTTAGTTTGAATTTTCAGCGGAAAGACGAAATGTTGGGTACCAACCTGTACATTTTGTATTATCCGAATTATATGTTTACCGAATTCCATGGTAACGCAACCAACCGCTTTGAGATCGTTTCATATCATCTATTGTATCGAAATAAATCGTCCTAATGTTAAGATTTATTAAATGAATGAACTTACAACCAGAGATTTCAAGAAATTAAATCACGTAACCTCATGTTTATTTTAATAATTGTCAAATTTACTAGCAAAATTTAAACTATTTAAAATTTGAGAGTATTAATTTTTATTTCGATTGAAGCGCCGACTTAAATGTCGTTTTGTTTCAACCGGAGAAGGGAGTGGGAATATTTTTCCCTTCGTAAATTGTTTTCGGGTCAACCGATGTTCCGTATTAACCGTTTCGAACTAATATCCATTTATAGTTACAGGAAAAGAAACGGACCGACGCAGCTCTTCGTCGTATCAGATTGTTATCTAATGTATTCAAATGGCGATTGAATATTTAACAATTTCAAATCGATCGTTTTGAACACGGGTTTCGTTCGCCCAGACCCACAACTACCTGGGCTTGTTAGGCGAGGTGGAAACGGCCCAGGGTGGTCATCAAAGGGCCCGCCGTCGGTAAGCGAGCTCTTTGAGCGAAATAAAACGTACCTCTTGAAACTGTTAGTTGAGGCTGAAGAGTACGTCCAAAGGACCTTGCGATCTGGAAGGCCAGCGGGAAGCAAGGACGACTTGTTTAACCATACACAGACATTAGGTTGTGCGGTTTGAATTATCCAATGAAGCAATGGCTGTATACACTCGAAGCAGAAAGGAAATAAATTAGCATTTTTCAGGTTTGATTCGAGGAAAATGATGGATGATAAAAGGCCGATGTAGTTTTTGGATTTCAGAATTGCCAGTTAACCTTCCGAAAATAAAATTCCTTAATATCGCCCTCGCCGTAATCTGCAGTTATTTATCCCTGAAATGCCTCGGAAAGCAGAAAACGAGGTTCGGTTAGCGTGTGTAGCTTTAAGAGCGGAAATTGGTCGGTTATATTTCGCCGAAGATGTTTGTGCCTTTGGAGTTTGCTACGGAGGTTTGCATTTCTCTGTGGCTACAGCAGTTGAATTCGATGTTCAATTGTTCAGTATCATCAATTAGTGATAGTATTTTGTGTTGTGAACTCACTATCTAATAATCATACTATGCAAGATTCATCTAATTCTGGGTACATCGTATCATCCCGCTATTATATCTTCGTGGAATCCTCTTTATACCACGGCGAAGTAAGTTAAACTGCTGGCACTCGGAGTCTCGGCTGTTTACTAATAAATGCAAAGGACTCCTCAAGCCGTTTCGCAAGTTGTTGGCAATTTTGGTGACAAAGACGTTTGAGTAACCTCCAACGAAAATTTCAATAGAGTTAAAACGATTGAAAAGGAACCTTTTTCAAGTCAAATTGCATAAAAGAAACTTTGAAATAACGTGCCAGGAGCTAAAGAAGGACCAAATTGGTAAATGTAACTGTGTAACTTTGAGTAAAAAGGCATCAGTGTCTAAAAAAATGTGTTTTTTGTGTATGTTAAGTGAGGGGAACCCATAGCAACAGTTTCAAGGGAAACCTGTTTTATACCATAAAAGTAAACAAGTTTTTAGAAAACGTTGTGTATGTATAAATAAGAGTAAAACCAAGTACATCTACATCTCCCTGCAAGCCGCCTTCCGGCGTGTGGCAGGGGGACCAGTTAGATACGAGTAGGTACGAGTTAAGTAGTATCAGACAAGTAGATACGAGTTATATATGAGATATTTCTGATATGCAACCCTGCGGTTGCATATTAGAAGTTTAAGCAATAAGATAGTCTCCAAACGCGGGTTTGAATTTTTGAGGAAGAAGGAAAGATAGAATGGTTTTGTGGAGAAATATCAGATTTTTTTATCCTAGAAAGAATGTTTCCACTGATTTGTATTATGCTGCCGGTATGCTAAATGAATTATGATTATTAAGGTACATATTTTGAACGTCGCCAGCAATGCTGTGGAATATCGAGTTAGCAGTTCCAGTGATGAATGATATTAGAATAAAATGCGCTTGTTTGCGGGAGTAGCACACCAGGAAAGCAGAGTCTGGTGAGCTTTGAATTGCTCCATCGGTCAGCGGACTAACTTAAATTCTTGAAACTCCTTCCGAAGCGTACATTTCTCTCCAAGGAAATTGAAAAACTTTTTCATCCTTTTTTTCCTTTGAGACCCCGCTTGAAGATCTATTTCAGATTCGTCAGAGATAAGGACTCTGTTCATGAATTGAAGACGCGCTCCAGTTTCCTCTTTTTCGGCGGATGACGCAATTGGAGCGATTGCAGTCCTCTCTTCCTCAGTCCTGTCTGCAAGTTGGCATCTCTCATAGTGATCGTTTGCTGCGTGATTTGATACGAATATCCGATTGAATGCATCGAATATTTTCTGGCCTCGGTGGCGTGGTGGTTATAGCGTAAGCCTAGTAAAGACGGCGTCCTGGGTTCGAATCTTGGCTAGGGCATGGTTGTTAGTTCGTGTCGTGAGAAAGGTTATTTGTTAGAGTTAGAAAAATCGCCTATTAAATTCATCAAATTGATATTTTTCATTCTCGCCACAAGGTGACATTATGAGATGGCAACGGACTACTATCATCTTCCATACAAGTTAAATGATCACTTATCTTCGTTTAAAAGGGGTCTAATTAAATGGAAAATACCCAGGATTTTTGGATTAAATATTTGTTAACTCCAACGTTTAGTTTTTCCAAGTTGCTGCCAGTGTTTTTGGTACTACACCTGTTGTAGATATTACTATGTTAACCATGCCTACGTTCTTTACCTTCAGTAATATTTTTATTTTTTATTGCTCTGTGTAATTTATTTATTTATTTACATCATCGTTGCAATTTGGTATATACCAGGTGGCAACGGTCGGGGGAATAAAAAAAAATTGCTGTACCTATGTGTCCAGCATTTGCCCAAAGACCGGAGGAAAACCCCTCCAAAAACCTCCAGTGGACATTACAGATCTTTTCAATGACACAATAATTACAATAAAACAATAAATAATTGCATAGAATAGATGAGCACATTCAAGTCATGATTGCACAAATCAAAACAACAACATTTAAAGGGATATTATATCTTACATATCTAGTACATTTACCAGAAAAAAATTAACAAATACTAAAAGTATACATGAAGTTATTCATAAGCATAACTTAACCATATACATAACATACATATACTTAACGTACATATACACAACTTATGCATATTAAATACCACAAGTAACAAAGTAAGCCAAATATATACAACTAAAAGTGAGCCAAATACTTTACTTATGCATACTTTTTATCTTAGATTTAAATTTTTTGTAATTTTCTGGCATTGGAACGAGAAGTTCGCCAGGTAATGCATTCCATTTCCTTATTACTCTATTTATGAAAGAAAATTTGGCCAAATCAGTCTTTTGTTCTCGCTCTTTTATTTTTAAACTGTGGTCGCCGCGTCCGATATAAGTTGGAGTTTGAAACCTCTGGTGTAGTTCGTCCTAACCACCTTTACGTTTCCGCACGTTAAATATACCCGTCAATCTGAAAGTCCTCCTCCTTGACTCTAACGATTCCCATCCCAACTGATCTAACATTTTACTAACACTCTCGTCCTTCTTATGGTTACCTACTGCGTATCTAGCCGCCTTCCTTTGAACACCTTCGAGTCTCTTACTTAAGCCCGTTTCATGCGGATCCCAAACATTCGTCCCATATTCGACTATCGGCCTAAGCAGGGTTTTATACGCCCTTCCCTTAACTTCCCTCCCACTCCGTCTAAGATTTCTCATTACGAAGTGAAGATTCCTATACACCTTCGAGGTAATGTCTTCGATGTGACTCCCCCATTTGAGATTTTCGGATAGTTTAATACCCAAATATTTGCAGTCTGGTACTGTGGGGATGGTTTTATCGTTTAGTGTATAATGATTCTCTTCAGGTGACATTCTTCTAGAAAAAGTTATATGTTTACATTTATTTACGTTTATCGTCATTTCATTTATTTTTGTCCACTCGGCCAACTCTTCTTGTAGATCACTTTGCAAGATTTCTCTGTCTTGTCTTTCCCTTATACGCCTGTATACTATACAATCATCAGCAAAAAGCCTAACTTCAGATTTAATATTTTGAGGGAGATCGTTTATGTATATTAAGAAAATAAGTGGCCCTAGAACGCTACCCTGTGGAATACCCGATGTGACTTCAATCTCGTTAGAGTAGACATCTCCTATTCTGACTCTCTGTTTTCTCTTATACAAGAAGTTTTCGATCCATCCTACTACCCGAGTATTTGGCTATTTTCCGGAACAAGTGCTTTGAAGATTGCAGTTGAGAGATAACGCTATGTCTACTATTAATCCTTGCGTATTAATTTTATCAATAAGCATTACATCCAGTCTGTTGGCTTTAATAGTGATGTCTGTCATGATTTTATTGTTATTCTCATTATTATCATCATCTAGAAACTCGCCAAAGCTTTAAGACTTCCATATGAACTCATCACTTATGGACTTTTAAAATGGCATCTTGTCGTGACAAGTTGATGTATAGTGTTCATAGAACAACTTGACAATTATCATTGTTATTGTTATTATATGAATTTTACACTTCTCATTCACCAGACTGGAAACATTCAGCTACCAAACCCTTCATCTAAAGACATATCGAGTTTCAATCGTTTTCCTTTTCGTAGTCAACGGTTGCGAGATAGTGAATCCGCTCACGGGATGACGTCTTCATAAACAAGCGTGCTCAGCGGTTTTGTGGATTTTCACTGCATTATGAATATTTGTATGGAAGTTTCTATACCTTATCCTCGTTTCCGGTCGATCGATGCCTCACTTAAGCTCGAAAAATGTCTGCTTCTTCTTTTAGAGCTTTACCCTCTGCGTTGTTTGTTTAACTCTCTTTATCAATGTGGATGTACGTGATATGTTCTCTTTGAAGAAAGGAAAATATTCGTATCAAAGAAAAAAGCCAGTCTCGAAAATAATCGGATTGAGTCATTTTTGATGCGTCATCTCTAGCCTGCCTGCCACATGGAGAAGTATTCCCAAGGAGGATCCTTTAAACTACGTGTTTGATTCGCGCCTCTTTTCGCACTTGTAGAGCCGATTATCGTCTCGCTTCTAACGAAACTCTTGCACTCGCTCGATTTCTGTCCTTTGGAAAGTGAAAACGCCACTTTTTCCTTTGAGAACCGAATCGTTTTTCCTTAATGTTAGATACGCTGATCTTAATTCGTAGAATTTTGAGCGTAAGCGGCTTGGCGTCTTTCGAGATAACGTTCTGTGGTATGATCTCTTCCTCGTGCCGAGCCCTTCTTAATCCTTATCTGTGACCCTTTGCCCTCTCTCTTTTCAAACCCTGCATTTCTGCATTATTTACGACATTCTTCAGAGACCACACCGAATGTTGGTGGTTTTTTCTCAATTTTAAAAAGTCGCTTTGCAAAGGTTTCCGAATATTTGCGATTGTATACAAATGATAAGATTTCGTCGTTCCGAGAAATAAATGTTTGTTGAATATGAAGGATATTTGAAGGGAAAAAAAGACTTCCTCCGAAGGCGGCTGAAAACGGGAAGGAGTGGTGTATGTGAACTGCGATTGGCGCAAGAAAATTCATCGCTTGTTTGAGATGTTTGGTGCGGCCGGGTCTTATCATGCTGGGGAACGAAACGGCCGATGAAATCGATAGAAATAGTCTATCAAATATCGATTGCAGTGGTGCGAATAAATCAGAAGGCGCGCTTCCAATTGAGCGATCGTTAGAAGAATCGATGCTGGGGGGTTTAAAAGTGTGGAAGACGTAACAGGACTAGGGATAACATCTTCTGCGGACTAAATCTTGAAGAGGTAAAAGGATGTCAGAGGGATGGTGTTAGAATGTCTTCTAAACCAGATTGAGGCTTTGGATGTTTAAAATGACAATTTTGTAAATCACCTCCGAAAAATGCTGAAGCAGAGTGGTAAGCAATCGATGTTGCTAGTCTCGACAACGAAATTGATGAAAATGAAAGAAAAATAACATAATATACATTATTAGCCGTTTTCCGACCTCGGATGTAGGCCTCCCCATGTCTTTTGCAATTCTTTCTACTCTGAACTTCTCGATGCCATGTTACCACAAAGTAATTTATGTTGTTTCTGTCCTACGGTCTTCTTCTTGGCCTCTTTACATCTCTTGGTGCTCTGTTGAGAACGGCTGATGTCCATCAGTTGCGTTTTCTGTCTCTTACTGCGGTTATAAACAAATCGTATTCCATACTTCATCGCATTGCTCGTAGTTGCTCGATCATTTAACGCCCAAGCTTCACTTAGCAAGTTTTGTCCCTGAGCAATGCGGAATACTGTCCTTAAGCTTATGTTTCTAATTGACTGGCAAACAAAAACTCCTGATTTGAATTTCCTTCTTTGACTTGGCTTACTTTGGCTGAGACTGGCAGATCCCACTAATCCAGCTGTTATGCAAATTCTGTTGTCCTGCTCCACACATTCTTGGCCATTTTACGCTCTCAGTTGTTGTTCTGAAGAATTTTCTCCATTATGATGCGCTGACTTACGTTGAAAGTATTAAGAACTTAAGCTAGATGAGTTTTACACCTTCTGTATTTGGCATTTCCAACATTGACAATCAACAGTTATCAGTGATTGATTTGAAACATTACCACCATACCTCAGCTTACTTCTCAGTGTTTCTATTTATTGAGTAGAAAAATGTTCAGTTCTTCTCTTCTTTGTCGGGAAGTGCAGCTATCAAATACTTTACCAGCCTAAATGATCCATTAATTATTTCCTCATCCCTTATTTACAGACTTTCCAAAAGAAACTGTTTAATTTTCACTGAGAAATGTATTAGAGGAAATGTCCTCGGGTCTGTGTTTGTTGCTCTCCTTTATCCTATGAAAGGAAAGAAAGTGAAGATCTTGAAGAACCAAACTGCTGTTGAGGTTCTTCCGAAGAGTGAAGTGGCGGAAACGGAATGGAATTGCTGTGGAATTCGATTGCACTTCGCATTTGGTTAAAGAATTAAAAATTTCGTGGCCACTCATAATCTTTGATATTGACTAAAGACCAATACATTTTAATCCCAGGCATTCATTTGAAGTACAAATTTCACCGAATATTCGACGCATTGCGAGTCAGCGAAAAAACAAGTGTTTTCGAACATTACCGCCTTAGTTACGGACACGACCCTCAGTTGATCCTCGATAAAACTATTCCCATCGAATCTTGTGTGACAAACGATGAGATCAGAAGCCAATTTGAATTCTTAAAATCAAATAAGAATGAAGAACTTAGATAATGATTAACTTGCGTGTTAAATTTCATCTAATATGTTTACAGTTTGTATTATCATGAGTTTTGAGTTTCTACCGATCAAAAAATGTTATGTTAGATTCCGTGACAGTCGTGTATTTTCTTCACTTATGGCCAAATGATTTTATTAAGGTGATCCGTGGAACAGATTTAAAATGTTCACGGCTTATAAACTTTCATAAAATTAATTTTATGACTTATTACAATATTATTTTCCACTGCCACACGTTGAAAGGCGGTTCGCAGGGGTACATAGACCATTTAAAGATAGGCAGTCCGATCGGCAGTCTTTTGAGTAATTTTCGAATCTCATTGATTCTTCCTCTTGGTAATCTTTCACTGAATGCTATTATCTTATCTCGATAAACTGAAAACTGCGAGCCCATAATTGAGATGTTCCTTCGTTTTCATTTTGATTGCAAATCGATTTCAGGCCATAAATCCCTTCGATTCTTTCGTCTCTGGGTGGAAGGAGAATGACTTTTGGCTCCTATGTAACGGAAGTCCGCATTGGATTGGCCCATTACCATTACATTACAGGACCACATACAACGCATTAAACATAATGTCTGCCTTTATTGGATCTTTCATGATTAGAAAATCGGAATTTCACCCATTTTCGAGTTTTCTCAACGAAATGGATGTGTTTCCTCCCTTGCATGTGAGGATCCCTATTTGAGGCCGAACACGGTAAGAAATTTTCGCTCTCAAGCCCGAACTTTTCTAAATCATATGGGAATCAGTCATTACGATGCATTTGGGAATAGATACATTTATTACTACTCTATTATTCCGGAAGGAATGCCAAAATGTCTCAGAATTTAAACGCTCAGAAATCTACCGCAGCCTGTTCCGCAGCTATACATACAGTGCAATATAACCGTCTTTATTTAGTAAAATTGGGACTGGAGTCTCATCATCCATTTAACATTTGTGAGAATTTGGTACAAAATAGAAATATATACATTTTTATAACATTTTAAACCATAATAAATGCAGATTTTTACATGTTCGGTGGGAATAGAAATAAAAAAGGAATAAATATTGGTTTGTGGAGGAAGAAACTGATTTCTTTATCACAGAAAACACTTTCTCAGCGTAGAAGACAGAGAAGGGGTGAAAAAAATTTAAATTTAGCGCTTAGTTTGAACATTTGGACTCTCAGTCAGACGCAATGTTTATATTAGTCTAGCAAATAAATGAATGTGATCTATAAAAATGTTAGCCTCAATTTGCGATCGATCGAGCCTTTATGGAAGGACTTCGATTTTCATCATTCAAACGGCGACCTTTTTATCATATCGTGGAATTTACAATGAGCAACTTCACGAAAGAACTACTGAAAATTGGGAGTAATGGTGAACGAGGAATAAAAACAACTTAAACACGTTACCGCAGGATTTAATACGTAAGACCTAGGTTATATGACGACGTACATATATAGCGTCATTATCATCACCTGACCATGAAGCTACGCGTCGAAACTTAGGTCGTATATATTAAATCGTGTGGTAACACACATACATTGTTCTTATTCCTCTCTCATTATGAAGGGCTGCCTCAAAGTTAAGGCCGAAATAGTGGATTTAGTTAAGACTAACGGATTTCGTGGTTGTGTACAAATATTGGGCTGTCGGTCGGTCGTCAAGTATTCATCGGTCGTGCAACGTCGAGTGCAAGCGTGATTCAGTAATACTTAACTATTACGAGTAAATCTAATAAATTGGCCTCGACTCGGTGGTAGTTTATCACCCTGAAGAATAATAAAAATGAGACACACCTTTACCACGGAATGTGGTTATTATAAGCCCATGGCTTTAACCCAATGATGATGGCTCAAGAGGTCGAAACGATGGTCGTATTTTAAACACGTAACGCGGTAAAGCTATGCGTAATTCTTGTTGTTTCTCATTACGAGCATACATTAAAGATAGACCGGAAACTGCCGATTTTATGTCCAATTTATTGAGCTTTTCTTCACCAATGGAGAAATGCGAGGAAATTCGTGTATTTCCGTCATATCAAATATAGAACTCAATTTCCTCCGTTTTGTCGATATATTCTGATGGAGGAATCCGTACCGACATAGTCTTCGTTCGCCTCGGGAGCAATCACGTGGTGATTCAGGTCTCTTGGATTCTTAGATCCTCTGCTTACTAATGCTTCTCTTGCTTCCGTCCGTCGCAAACTTCCTCCTCCACATCCGGCCCTCTGACGCGTGATCACCAACTCAGCGTTTATTTTTTCTTTTACGTAATCATTTCATCTGGGAAGCCATGTGTTCTTGGAATATTTCGCAGATCTCCGTTTTTCGGGGAAAATTATTGCACTCGTTTGTTCTTAGAGTAAAATAATCCCTATAAATTTATGTTCTTTCGGTTTGCTTTTTGTTTGTCGTCTTTTGCTCTCTGCTCGCGTCATGGTCCTATCCAGGGCTGTGCAGATAGGACCCAGGAAGGCCTCGAAGGTATAGGGCCCGCAGTTATTATCGAGGGGCCCAAACAGGGGTAGATGTATAATTAGCCGTAAGCTGAGGACCTCATCCACATGGGGGATCGCAAGGCGGCTAATATATTCTCAACATTCAAATCGCTCTGCTTTTTCGCTTCAAGAAAGAATGACATTTTTTCAGTCAGTCTACATAATATTTTTATAAAATATATTACATTGCTTATGTCACTATTCAATGAAAACAGTCTATCCAACATTAATTGTAATTTTTAGAAATACCATGTATGTAATTCAAAACTTGTTTATTTATTCTTGCCGTTGTGACTGAGATTTATGTGAGATATATTTTGATTTTATGCAATTGATTGTGTATACGCAATAGACTGCGTATTTTACGCAAAAATTTGAATTTTTACTCATAATTTCTATGAAGAAATTGAAAGAGAAAAAGTCTGCCGCAGTCAAGCATGTGAACATGCCTTTCTTCCATCGCTTTCCATAATTTCTAGTTGATGCTTCAATCTAATATTTGCATCTTGGGCCTCTGGTAGCTTAAATCGTCCCTACCCCCAGTATTATTAACTGCGGGGAGCCCTCCAACTTTACCGTTACGCAGTGTAGTGTAAGCCATCTTAGCTTAGGAAACCTGAAATGAATTGCAATTATGAATATCGGTTCATCGAACGTCATTTACTTCACATAACATCCCTAGGTCCCAAAAACAACACAAGCCTTTCATATTAACTTATATATTGCGTTTTATACAGTTTTATACATCCTTATCATATCCGATGTGTTCTTATGTCACGTTGGTTTAAATATCAAATGATGAGTGTGTTCGGTGAGTAATAAGCCTCACTCATATTTGCTGGCGTCCGTTTTAAGTCTTAATTGAAAGAGGGACTCAACGATAGCGGTTATCTGAGACCGCAAAAACCGCTACGCCTCTCCATTCTGATAAGCGTACAACCCGAATGCTGACTAACCTCATCCGCTCTGTCTCGTTAAGATTTTGAGAGGGGATGAGACGACAAGATGAGGATTGAGGTAGTTTTTCCTTGTGAGTCAGAAAGAGCGGAAAACGTCTAAATGAGTGCAGCATAATGACCTCATGCGTAACACTGAGTATTCAATAGGAGTGGTCAGGATGAATGCCCTTCTTGAACAACACTCATACCTCAGTAGCCTTCATAATATCACAGCCGCAAGTAAATGAAGGATTCAGTAGATTCAGTTCCAAAAGTCACGATGAGGCGTCCAATTATCAAGACGTACTAGCAGTAAACAGGTATGAACTGGCAAGAGTAAGGTCGATGTGAATGTATTATCAAATTTAATAATTAAAAACATTCTAATACAGATGCCCTCAGAAGATCGTTCTCAAAACTGTTTAATATTTTTGCCTTCTGTTGGAAATTCAGTCTTTCACAATTATTTCTATACACTTTCAACATACCTTGAGTAGTGTATGGATCGAAAAGAGTTGTATTCGACTATTAGAAATACTACAGCGAAAGCTTATACGTTTCGTAAAAAATTGTCACGAAAAATCTGTGAGCGTTAATCAGATACCTTAGGATGCAGAATGGGAATCTCCAGAAGATTTAATCAAAAACTGAATGTACTTAATAAATTCAGAGAAAGTATGTTTTTAGAAACTGTAACCGATAGTATGCTACGTACACCGTTTTGATACTTCGAGATAAATTTAGGGAAATAGATTTTAGAAGTAGTCTTTCTGAACTTAATCTTTCCGCGAACTATTTGCGAAAGTAATCGATTAGGGAAGCAGAGTCATTGTGCATGCACCCCCTGCCACACGCCCAAAGGCGGCTTGCAGGATAAATATGTAATCCACGTAATTTGCCAACCAACTCGTTCGCGCGTGAAATAGTTAGTACTCCACGCAACATGAAATTCACAGCTCTGTTAACACAATGGCGTTATATCACTCGGCCTGCCTGGTGTGGTCTTCCGGAAACATTTCTCCCCCTTTACGGGCTCTCGGATGCCTTCGGGCGTCGCTCAGCGCACCGCATGAATATTTAATCGATTTTATTGCCGAGACGCTCATCGCCGACTTGTATTTTTTCTCTCTCTCTCTTATTATCTTCAGAAGCGAGAGCTCCCGACGTTGCCTCAAATACACGTCGTTCGATAAGCGAACGGATCGAATCGAGTAAGACTTTTTTGGTCTTTTTTTCTGCTCAAGAGCGATTGTGTTGTACGGGGGCGTGTTTTCTTTTAGAATAGTTGTGTTTTGCACATCTTGAAATCTATTACAGGAAAGTACTACGTCATTCGCAGATTTTGACGTGGCGATTTGGTGTTGATATCCTCTTCCAGGAGGACGATTATTCGGAATCAAATGTATCGGAAATTTTGGGTATCGAAGATCCGAAAACGATTCTTTGGAACTTTTGTTTAAACTCAACCGTGCATTTCTGGTACTAATGATATGTAATAATATTATAATAGCATAATAAGAATAATAAAATAATATTAATACAATAACATAACGATAATAACAAAATAGTAATAATAATAATAATATTTTAAAGTAATGTTACAACTTGTAATTACATTGTAATTTTATTGAATGATAACCTTGCCCAAGATTGGGTTACGAAAACATATTACAGCAAAGGAAAGAATCAGAAAGAAAAACACTGTAAAACGAATGTGATGAAGATATTATGAATTATTAAAGTAAAATTTTGCAAAACAAGGAAGGAGTACGGAGAGGAGACAGAATAAAGATTTACATCATAGGGTCCTACGAAGCCGTAGGTTTGTTGGCAGGTTCCCGAATTTAAAACTACAGGCGGCACTGTTTGGGCCAAATTGACACTAAAAGTTTCCTCTTTCTTCTAACCCACCGTCATATTCTATACAGTTATTAAAGAGAAAAGAAAAATTAGAAGAATGATAGAATTAAAAAATTATTAGAGATTCTTAGGAAAAAATCATTCACTGCAGGCAAACACCCACGGAGAAGAGAAGTGTGAAAAACATGCGGATACCTACCGATAGTAATAGCTAAAAAGAGGCGAAAGAACATTACAAGAACAAAATGCACGTAATAGATACATAGAATAGACAACCATTATTGATCGTATGTATCAATAAAACTTAAATCTACATATCTTAATAACGCTTTTATATGGTATTTATGTAGATGTATTTCATTTGAATCAGTTGTTCTTATTTTTTTATGTGAAAGCTGGAATGAAAATATCTATCGGCTCCCCTCTCGTGAATTGAAAGTGAAGGATTTGTTAATGTTGGAGGTAATTCTCCGTTTACACCTAACGATTTGTCGTACGATTTTTCTTATCGGACAGATTAGATGGCTTATAAGAAATTGTTGAATCCCGGTCTGCACCTTCGTAATCTGTCCGATAAGAAAAACCGTACGATAAATCGTTAGGTGTAAGCGGGGATTGACAATCACTCACCAAAAAGTAATCGCTTAAAAGGCAAACCTGGAAAATTGATATTAATTTCACCTCATAATGGACTCCCGGATAGCCAAGTGGGCATCGCGTTCCACTTCGGTGAAAGGGGTCCCGAGTTCGATTCCCGGTGGGGACCTAGATGTTAATTTAGATTCACACCCCGCAATTCGCCAGTGGAGCATGATAGTGCTTAGGAGACTTAAATAAAGAATTTGTCTATCTATTGAGTAAAATTTTACCCAAGTATTTGATTTAAAATTGTACCCGTCTGTATTTTATAAGCTTTTGTAATTATTCTACGAAATGCGTCATTTATGAGTATGTTCATCAAGTGTTTGTTTCCCAAAACAACATTATCTAAAAGGAATGAATTTTGATCATTGTAAGAATCGTATTGGAAGTCCAGAGATGTACCGGGAACTATCGGCATCGGTGAAAATTTTAATATCGTTCCATCGCTAATTACAGGGATAGGGTTCGTTCTTTTTAATTGTCAAATCCATAACATAAGAAAGAGAGCATCTTTTATTTGTCTCTATGTACAGAAAAATACAAAATTCGGAAGATACGTCCTTGTTATATGACGACCTGGACGTTATTTCTAATTGGTGCGGTAATTGACAACTATTTTAATGGTAGAAAAAAGTGGGGCAATGAGTATGACCCGCTCCTTGAAGCGGAAGTAATTTCTTAAACCTGTCGAAACCCCTACTGCATTAGTGGCGCCAAATTAGAATTTGTAATTCAATATAAAAACCCAGCTGTCCTTTGTAGTGGTAATTTATCGTTTAAATTTATAGTTCTGCAGGTACAGACCTCACAAGTTCTCAGCCGGGAAAGTCATCGGATAGGACTCTGAGGCCTCAATGGGTAGTCAATTCAGTATCAAAGAAGTGACTTATTGTGAAAAATACTAAATTGAGTACTGTTACGCTGTGTAGAATCTGTACGAGAAGGGTTTGATTTTGGAGCAAGAGCGCGCACAACGCAGAGCAGCTCGTATCGTTAAGGCAGATTATAAGTTCGACAGCAAAGTATCAGAGATGATCAAAACCCTCGGATAGGAGTCTCATAAGGATGGAAGAACCGGTTGTTGGCATAAAATATTCGATATTTCTTTAACTAGTAATTTAAATTATGAAGTACGCAACATCGTTATTTCCGTAATCAGCGAAAGCTGTGATTAAAGCAAAAAGTCAGAGATATTTCGTGAGATAAAAGCGAAAACTGATAGTTATTCCAGGTTGTGTAGGTAAACAAATCAGGTAATTAATTGAAGAGTTCGTTCTGGGTTTTCACACCCCCTGCTATACGCCACGTGGAAGGGTACTGATGTAAATGCAGATTTAATCCCCCATTTCATTCTCTCTTATCTGATACATTTCCCTTATCATCCTTCAGTCATTCACCTTCTTTCCCTACCTCTTTGTATTCGATGTTTCTTACTTTTGTATCCGTCCGTATTTTAAATTCGCAGTTCGATCTGCAAATGGCGAATTTCCTTTTCCAGTCGTAGATTTTAAATCAATCGTCTTGAAATGCTCTTACGCCATCCGCCGAGATAGTCAGTGCCTTGGCATTGACGATGGATCTTATCTAATTTATTGGTAATTCGTTTTCGTGATTGCTCACTGAACGCGTAAATCCTGGAATATCAATTTGATTGGCTCCCGATGATCCCTCCGATGACCTCGTTTTGTAATTTCCTCGAAACTGCTTTGTCGATGTTTCACTGGAATATCTCCTAGGAAACTTTATTTATCTTTTTTAAAATTCAGACGTAATTAACTCAGGATTCTATGAAGTTGATAATACCAAACAAAAATAATTTTGCAGTAAAATTTCCCAAGGCAGTCTCTTTGCTTTGAATTTTCTCAAGGGAAGAGTGTTATTTTTGAGTGATAGTACTACGCGAGAGAGATGAAAAATAAAATAAAATGATACTTCGGCTTACGGTGATAATTCGTAACGGAATTAAATTCGTTATGTTATCTGGCGTCTTCTCTCTCTGTCTTGGATATAAATAACCCATTTGTGTTGGTGGGTGTCCCCTCTGTGGTGTGGTCAGCCCATTTCTTTGTAGACGAAATAGACGAGGTTCTGGAATGGCCCGACTGTTCATGTTTGCTGCTGCTTGATGTTAGCGCCCGCATCCAGTAAAACATTCGCTAGTTGAGTCTGAAAAACTACTGTTTAGTGCACACAGGTAGGAAATATCAAATAATTGTCAATTCCTATTTCATAATTTATTAATAGAATGTTGAAAATTGGAAAGATAAAGAAGGTAACATTTACAACGAGAATTTTGTGTGAAATTGCTTTCAATAATTCCCCTCAAAATGACTCACTGAAATACATGGAGCACTGAAAGACGTCAATATCTAGGTTATGCAACAAAATGGAGGATTTTGCTTTCGTTTCTAAGGCGACGGAGACCCTTTTCTTGGGAAGGGAAATCGGCCTAGATTCGTGCAAACAACACGGGGGTGATCTGAAGAGAACAGATGGCGCTTGAATTCGACCCTCCAGAAGGAGTACTTCCGGAAGGATGGTTATTACTCACCAATTAAGGGCTTCATTAACTAAGATTCTTGGTATATTCTCGTTTATCGCCTCATGAACAATTCTAAACTAAGATCACGCGGGGAAAGCCTGGCTTTCGTTTCGATGAAAACTTCTTACCTGTGATTGTTTCAATTTCACCACCAACGGAACCCTTCAAGAAAAAGACCTGCGTGAATTGTTTGTAAAATTAACAAAAAAATATTAATTTATTTTTGCTAATTAGGTTTTTCTTACCGTTTTCGTAGAGGAAGCATCTTTATCTGGCGTCAGAGTAAATTTGTGGATGGCAAAATGTCCGTGGAATTGTTAGTTTTTTGATATGCATTGTGAGAAAGTTATGACGTAGTACTCAGAACCAGGGACCCTTTCGGTAATTATCAATGTCGATTACATTGCTAATTTACACCCTCTAACTGTAGCTCTAATGACAGGGCTGTATCCTTTCGGGAAAGGCACGACAAATTTAAATGAATTTACAATGTATTTAATGAGAGATATTCGTAGAGGTCTGGCGTCGAACCCAGGACAGTTTTTGGAGCTGTTCTTGCTGTTAACGTTACTATGTGAGGACCTCTAACGATACCTTTTTTTAGGATTATATAGCTTTCCAGGAACTTTGTCAAAGGTTTTTTTGTCGATCGGCACAATTCATTCTTACGGGGAAAACAGGGATTTCGCGATTTTCTTGACTCGAATCCTTGATACCTGGGTCAGATATTTAACTTCTTCTGGTGTTTGGTAGATGGGCTCTATACGCCAGAAAATCAACAGCTCATTCACGCCAGTGTTTTAAGCTTTAGATCTTTATTGGCGGCTCTCCATTTACAATTATGAGGTTCTTGTCATACTTTAAGGCCGTTTTCCGGGAAAACTACTGCTGATAAAACCCTATTTGGGGGGTAATTCGTTATTCTGGTTGCAACGTATATCAAACTACCAATTTTCAACAAAATCTGCGTTGTCTGTTCTATATACTCTCTTTGTCGGTAAAATCCATTGGAAGGAAATATCCTCTCGTTGAATTTTGCATGGATTTCTAAAGCTGCGGAATGCTGAAGTTAGTGAGTAATGAAACGTGGAAAGATCGGAGCTCCAGATCCTGGAGAACTCGAATAGCAGATGGCGACACGAGAGCGAATTTGAGGAAACCGAAAAGTTCTCCGAATCGGTTTATCGCTTCCATTGAAATCAAATTACGAAGGGTCACGGGTTACACGAAAGGGGATTTCCGCAAAAGAAATGACGTACATTTTGGCGTGAGACATGCTACACCCAATCGGCTGCGGGCACACTTTCTTTTGTCGTTTCATATATTTCCTTATATCTCGACGTTTAATAATGATAACTTTTCACGAGAGCGATGAATAACAAGTTCAGTTGAGGTTTGAGTTATTAAATGGCCATGCACATTGTCTCGGATTTATATATGTTGTGTTATTATTTTAACTTCGGTTTTGATCTAAGTTTCCTTGTTCTGTTGCCAGGGAGATATTGGATCGATGTCCCGCGGATTTCTCCAATCGACTTCCAAGCAGGGCATCGAAAAGAAAATATCCGTTATTTTTGTCGGAGTAATAACGGAACCCTAACCGAAACCTTTATTTATTCCGATTCGATTTACGATTTCCAACGAAACCATTTCACTCAGGTTTAGTTGAAAGAAGGTTTGTGCAACTACGACTCGCAACTATTACCAAGATCTATACTAGATTTTGGTGTTATGTGATGTAAATCTAAGAAGTTAGAAATAACGAAAAAAGCTCTCGGAAGGATATAATATTTCCATGGTTGCAATGAAAAAGGAACGGTTCGAATTTGGTGATAGGAGCGAAACCGGAGCTGAACTGATATTTGTTTTGGTCGTTGAACTGGAGCGAAAACCGGAACGGAAAATATTATGGTTCCATGCCCTGATTCCAAGTACCCTATTTCCCCGAAAATGCCGCGCGTGCTTTCCCAGGACTCCCGTGACGTAAGCCCCTCCGCAAATTCCCCAAATTGCAATTGTGATTGAGATTAAGATTAAGTAAGTCGGTTTTAGTTTGTCGCTTGACTCGCACAACGGGCATTATATTTAATATTTTATAAATATTTTCTAAATAACCTCTGTTCTTGGCGTGTTCAATCCCAGCAATTGAAATTCAATTGGACTTATTTACGAAATTTTATGAGATAAACCCTGAAGATGGCTGCGAAGTCTGCAGCCGAAACGTCGGTGGAAATCGACCAGATGACCCGGCTCGCATCCCGAGAAAACTTCCTTCACCAAGTGTTCTAGTTACCACTTTAGCTTATTGTTATCGCATATCGTTCGTGGAAAGAATGAGTACTTAAAACGACTTGTCCTCGCATCTTTTTTTCTAATTTAACTCTCATTTTAGATGTAAGAAGAGATGTCTAGTCTCAATTTCGCCCTAATAAAGACGTTTTATTATTAATATTATTTTAGGATCGGCAAAGTAGCAGAGAGGTCGCATTTTACTAATTACGCACGTCCGAAAATGTACTTTCCTAGCTTCTAATCTCGTTTCCTTCAACCCAACCTGCGTCTGAGGTTTTGACGGCCACGACCATCTTCCAGGAAGAAGATGACGTAGTCGCCTTAGAATAATTGTAGCTTTTTTGTTTTCGAGTAAATCTTGATTCTTGTACATAAATAAATTAAGGTTCTTAGGCGTGGAAAGAACAAGAGATGTCCTACATATAAGCTCAAATGCGCGGAGCGAAGATCAATATAGCCCGGTCTTATTTCCGGGAGTGCGCGGTCTTTATAGAATAGACGTAAGAACTCTGTACTTCGGTGTGTGGCAGGAGGTACACTCGAATTCCACAATCGATTACTTTCGCGTACCGTTCGCGGAGATAATGAATCCTTGAACCGACATGTTCTGGCATCTATTTCCCTGATTTCTGTCGCAGTATCAGAATATAATTGAAGACAGAATAATTCTTTCTCGGAAGGAAGATAGTTAGGGGTTTACTCAGTAGTCGACCTTGCGTATGTCGTTTGCGGAGATGGTTTTTTTCGTATTTATGAAGTTGGAGATAATCTAAGAATCCGCTCTCCACCCAATTTACGGGACGAGAGACATTCCGTAAGGCTCCGAAATCCAACATTTCAAATGATTAATTAAAACTTGCAATTCCTCTTGTTATTCTAGATGAAATTCTTTATAAATACGTGTCCCGGTTAGCCGAATGCGTTCACCTTTCGTGAAAGTGGGCTCATATTCGATTCTCGGTTAAAATTCGACCTGTGGAAGCACTTACAAAGAATGCCACTGCCACTATGGGTCACATATTTAGAGGAGAGGAATTGCCAAAGAATGTAAATAAAGGTAAAATAGAAAGGAAAAGTCAGAGAGGAAGACAGACAAAATGTGTAAGATAAAGGTTTGGGTAAATCTGGTGGGGTGGGGATGAGGATTTGCAAGAAACGAAAGAAATTACATTTAATAGGGAATATTAAGGCACATGAACCTACCGACACTTAAAACTTATGCATGAACCACTATTAAATTTTACTTCTACATCTACGTACGTACCCTGTCAGCCGCCTTTCGGAGTGTGGCAGGAGGTGCATGCACTATGACTCTTCTACGCTAATACATTAATTTCGCGTGTAGTTGACTAGGTTTTAACGGGCTTCAGCTGTTAATTTTTCAGTTTTCCTTTTCAAACGATGTTTCAGAGTATCAAATTTTTCTATGGAACAATATCAGGAAGATAAAAAATAACTTCCGAATGAGCCCACTGATATTCTCTCCCATGTCAGTGCTTCCTAACATATGTGTCTTGGGTAAGCTCTTAGTGTGCCACGTAAAATCCGAAGATAACAGGTGTATTTGTGGAGACAGTTCCTAACTGGTCCTGAACCTTCTTCGCGGATACAGCTAACGCATCCTTTTTGTTTCGCATTTTATACGAACTTTTATCTTTAAGTTTAATGGGTATTTTGTGACCATAAGTGTGCCGCATAAGGTAAGAAAGCAATATCCTGTGAGAGGGTGCGCATGGCTGCGTTGGGATGAATCAATTACCAGAAGGCGTTATCGAATCTGGCGTTCGAATGAGAGAAATATGAAATGGCGCAGTGCGCATGATCTCAGCGGAGGTCACCCACAAACGATGTCCGCTTCACCTGCAATTTCCTCGATTTTGCCTAAAGGACGCTTGATAACTAAAACGAATCGATTCAGAAACTTAAATTGGTCACGAAAATACAATGCTTTGGTGGATAAAGTTTGGAGAAAGGCCGGTTAGTCTCAGCACAGAGGAAATCGGTTAATACTAAATGCAGAGGACCAACCTTTATATTTCGTGTCGACCGAATTTAGTGATAATCGAATTTCTGCTAATGAATTTTGCTGCTAACGAAGATCTTTGTCGATGAATCGGCTAAGAACTGTTGAGTGAATGCGCGCTAACATAAAGCTGCAAACATGGTTTATGAACGGGCCATTCCAGTAATTTAACTGTAATTTTCCAGTATCCAGTAATTCCAGGGGGACTTCCACATACCCTAATGGGTTATGTTCGCAGCAAGAAGAGGGACGCCTGACATGTTTCAGCCTAAGGAAAAAAAGCGAGAAATTCGAAGATCTGAAATTCTATATTCTTAAAAGCGTTAGCATTCCTATCGCAATTATTACTCATTCAGTGTCAAAATTTTTACATAATTTGCCAATCCTCAATATTTGCATTGTAAACCCAAGTTTGCATCGCATTTAAGTATGTGCTAGGGCAAATCTACGACTTTAATATGTACCCAAGAACCCTAAGTAAAACTAGTCGAGGAACTTCAATGTTATTCAGGTAAGCTCATTACGCAAATACGGGGCAATCGACGGACATACCCTTGACAACTGGATAAGATTGTAATGTAAGGAAAGTCCCACTTAATATAGTGGATACTTTTTCTCGGATCTCCTAGGTTTTTTGACACTCACGTTTATTTCTAGTTTTCTTTTCTCTTTAATTAATAACTGTATGGAATATAATGATGGTTTAGATGGAAGAGGAAACTTTTAGTCTCAATCTCGCCCAAATAAACATTTTATTATTGTTATTATTATCATCGTCATCATTATTATTATATAATACAAGGTACCTGGTAACCCTATTAATTTACTGCATTCTTTTGCAAAAAAACATTGTCACACAATGGATGTCTCTTTTCTTATCGATTCTTATCGCAATTAAGAAAATCTTTTAGATTCCTAATCTATTGATAAACTATCTGTAAGCAAGCCACGCCTTAAAAATGCAACAACTGTCCTTTGCAATAACTATATTCCTCCTTCAACATTTAAGCCGCTGTTGGGTAAATTAAACGTCTTAGCTCAAAATATCGATAGAGTTTGACGCTTTGGCAATAAAGTAAATCATTTGAAATAAAAATCGCCGTGTGAAATTTAGAAATATTTATTATTTCTCCGTAACGATTTTACTAACGTGATTTCAGAATATTTTTCATTTGAGCTCTATAAAACTTGCTTGCTGTTATCCAAGGGGCAGATTTCAACAGACAAAGGCCTCTAGGCGGAAGGACCATTTCGAGGCCCCACCAAGAGATTATTCTCCATAATATAACAATAAAAGGTCTCTTTTGGCCCCCTTAGCGATGAGGCGCTCAGCTAGCACAAATGGTAAATCCGTCCCTGATCTTATCTCTTGCAAATGATTCTGAAGATAAAATCTTTCCTCGTTCCTTTTGGAAAATCCATCTCTCACAGTCATTTTCATCGCTCACAATTAATTCTTAAGTATGTAATATATAAAATAGTACGAGATAATTTCCTTTCATTGTATAATTGTGTACATTTGAGGAAGACATGAATACCATAGATAGCAATATTGTTTAATTTACATTTCTAATATTTTATTTTTCCACTCCCTAGAATTGTTTTTTTATTATTTTATTAAACTCCGGAGCAAGCCACTTCAATTTGGAGCCGTAATGTGAATTCTTGGACCAGAGGGAGGCCCACTTAGCATGCGAAATTTAATGTCCATGGGTAATATTCAAAGCTTTACCAAGAAAAGTTATTAGATCCATTCCCTTTAAATTAATAATAACATAGTATGTAAAGCTTAGTTGTGAATGTAGAGTAAATATTCTCTGATGAATATCAGTACATACTTTATTTCCTACCTCTTGTATATAAAATTCAATTCTTCAGCATAGAGAATTCCCTTAGTAAAGCACTACTCTAATTTCGTTTACTAAATTAATTTTTTCTGTTTATTTTCATATTTTGTCTTTATCTTATCATCTGCTTAGCTGTTTCTAATAGTTAATATAGAGTGTTTAACTTTGCATTTCTGTAGTTTTGTAGTTTGTTTCAAACTGTAATAAAGTCGTATCTGTAAGATAAGGAATCGCCATTTTCAGTTTTGCGCCGGATCTTCCGTCACCTGTTTTTGCGATTCAGATTTGCAGCGAGAGCCAATTCCATGGGAAATCGAATGAGGAAATTATCGCTGAGACAGATTCTCACCTTTAGCAGTTTTTTCACAGACTAATAGAA
Source organism: Ladona fulva (assembly GCA_000376725.2). Classification (NCBI taxonomy): domain Eukaryota; kingdom Metazoa; phylum Arthropoda; class Insecta; order Odonata; family Libellulidae; genus Ladona; species Ladona fulva. The sequence goes on from KZ308269.1 coordinate 1,337,002, forward strand.
AAACTAAGAGATCACATAGAGTTTGATTTGGACGTTGATTTTAATACATCCCCTGCCACACGCCACTGGCGGCTTTCTGAGTAAATCAGTGAATGTAACTGTTGTTTATACATTTGTCAAATTTTGCGATAAATATTACATTATATCCGTACAAGACCGGCACAAGTTTTACAGTCACAAAATGAAAATTAATCGTTGTGAAAGCTTCTTGAAGTTAGTTATGACTGAATGTGTGTTCTTTTATGTATGTTTCTGAAGTTAGTTATGACTATTAAATGACTTCTCCTATATTTTATAGTACCGTATTTTCTGGTAAATAACACGCACCTACTAGATAACGCACATTTCAAAATTGTTATTATGCTGACGAGAATGTTTTTTCACTACTGTAATATTTATGATAATTACTCTTGTATTTTGAATGGAATTATTTGATTACGTTAACATTTACGATATGTTGGTTGAAATAAAATTGCCCTAGTACGTGAGTATATACTCTGTGACTTCCGCGATATATGACGTGTGTTGTTTAGTCATTTGTTTCCGAGTTCAATATTCAAGATGTTTATTATTATTTTTATAAATTTTCTATATTTTTGTGTAGATAACACGCGGGTTATCTACCAGAAAATACGGTAATTCATTTACTTAAGGCTTTGGTTTAGTCATCGGTTGTTGATATCTGTAAATAATGATAGTAATGATGAATCTTGAATTGAAAAGATAACTGTTACGATGAATGGAAATAGTAAGTTGCGCCCGAGTCCTTTAGATGTTATATAAACGTTTGTATGTGGTGAAAGTTCGTAGATTAAATTGGCCTTTTATTTGTCGAGGTCACGGCTGACTGGACTGACTTCCACCGAACATTATTCCTATTTCCCCTTTATACATTTCTCATTATAAATAATAAAGAAAGAGCTGATTATAGGAAAGATGTTTACAACAAGATAAACGAAGTTAGGTAACCACGTTGTAGGAAAACATCCTCGGAGAAAGGGGATGAGATAAAATGTAGAGAAAAAGGCAAATCAAAAAGAAATTAATTCAAAGTAATAACGCGAAAGAAAATAATATACGAAGAAATAAGGTAGAAAAGGAAAATAAAATCACTGCAAATAAGTTCGTCTTACAGTTAGTACATGTACGTTAGTACATGTACTTACATGTACGTTCATATACCGACTTCCGCCGGTTATTTTCCTTTATAGTTCAATACGCTAGCAGCAGGGCTTCGAACCGTCGTATATTTCGTTCCGATTTTTTACCCCGGCTCAACGACAAAAACAAATGTCGGTTTCGGTTCTTCCCCTACCGCCAAAGTCTAACCGGTTTTTTTGCTCCGACCTTTTGTAATATAATATTATTCTTCAGAAAGCTTATTATATTTAGCTTTTTCATGTACACTACATTGCATTCAACTTTATAATCAACCATAGTAATGTTTGCAAGTCGTAGTACACATGTTTAGTTAACCCTCCTCCAATTAGACTCGCCTTGTAAGTAAAATGTGCTTTGTTGGGAACCATAAACATCGGAGCGGAATAAATATAACTGCTTCGGTACTCATTTTACAGATTCAATATTTTCTGTTTGGGTTTGCTTTTACTTTTGCAACAGCAGCGACTTTTTTCGGTTTGGTTCGATGCCCTGTCCAGCAGTCCTCCCGCGTAGTCTAAATTACGCCTCGTCTCGAGATATTTGGAAAATTTCTACGGATAATGATACTATCAGCTGATTTCGACCATTCTTTTGCGTTGTATCCAAAATTACGTCTCAGTAATGAATCAACTCTGGCGATATCTGGTGGAACTTCTCCATGATTAGTAAATAAAAACAATCTGACTCCGTCCACAGAAGATATATTTGACAAAAACACGACCAGTTTCGAGGGTACTACCTCATCATCAGGCAACCGGAAGAAATCCGTGGCAGAATATATACAGTAGCAAAATCAGTGCGTGGGAGAAAAGAGGGAGGGGAAGGGCGTAAGGTAAGGAAAGGGGGAATTGTAGAAGACACCAATGGAAAAGGACTAGCATGGGGTAAGTGGGGAAGTACAGCCTTGATGAGAAAGGGTTGATTTTCGGCGAAAACATATTCATTAGCCAGATCCATAGAAAACTTAAGGTGGCGGTGAATCTGCAGCTGTTCTAGCTTCGTTCTTTAAGCATTCTAAGCAAGAGGCTAATGAATATCTTTTCGCCGAAAATCAACCCATTCTCCTCAAAGCTGTACTTCCCCACTTACTAGTACCCCACTTCCGCTAGTCTTTTTTCCATAGATTTCTTCTGCTATTTCCCGCTTTCCCTACCTTATACCTACCTCCCCTCCCTCTCTTCTCCCACTCTCTGTTTTTGCTAATGTATATATTCTGCCACGGATTTCTTCCGGTTGCCTGATGATGCCTCGAAACTGGTCGTGTTTTTATCAAATATATCTTCTGTGGACGGAGTCAGATTGTGGCAGCGCGTTCGCTTTCGGCGAAAGCTGTCCCGGGTTCGATTCCCGGTGGGGGGCCAAAATTTACTGGCGCAAGGGCGTCTGACATGATCCAAGAACGGAAAGTTCACCCTGAATAAGTCCCATTGAGGGAGAAACAGGGAAGATAGAAGAGATCGATCAGAAATGATAAAGCAATGTGTGCAATGTCAGATTGTGTTTTTATTTACTAACTACTAAATTACGTCTCAGGGTAGGGCTAGTTTGATTGCACATTTATGCTGTTCATTACCTAACTAAGAATACATATTCTGTGGTTGTGTAAGTTATGCTTTAAATAATCTCCCGGGATTCACCTCTCTTGGAATGGACTTGGATGGAACTCCCGGAATCAACTCTTCCGGATTTAGCAATCCTAGTCGCACTGCGTCTGCGGAGTTGGATTATTCGTTAGAAATTCTTTGCTGTGCGTCACTGAGTTGTTGGCAGTCGTAGTTCGATTTTTCGGCTCAACAAGTGCAGTGGCGAGTGGTGGTGGTCGTAAAATTCATCTCTGACAAAAAAGAATCGCACAGCGTGATGTCCGACGTCCAAGCACTGATGGAGAGGTCCCTTCCGACACATTTTCATTTAAAAATGCCCGAACCCTCAGGTGCCAATGCTTTGACGGACCAGGAAAAAAAAAATAACTTTAAGATCACCTCTTTGAATCGTTAGTCAACTCATGCCTGCAAAATGCACTAGGGTTGAGAATCACTGCTTCAGAATCGGTGCATCTTTTTGAATATCTGTGCACTGACAGAACTACGACCCGACGAGAAGTAGGGCTGAGATTCTACGTGATAAATGGATTCTCAGTTTGAAAAGAGCATTTGAATGCTTGGCGTTGGAAGGAAGAATGTGCCTGAGATGGTTTCGAGTTAAGCTCCGTTCGCTCCTAACGATTTATCGTACGATTTTTGTTATCGGACAGATAGGAAGGTGTAGACTGAGGTTGAACCTCTCGTTCTATCAGATTGTACGCTCTGTCCGTAGTGCGTAGCCAATCGTATAAATATTTACAACGTTGATCGGAATCTCTGTCGGCTTCGGAGCGTATAATAACTGCAGCGTGTTATCGTTTCGCTTCCGTGCTCGAAATAGGATTACGAATTCCACGGAAAATGTTATATCTCACCTCGGATACTTCAGCGAAGCCGGAAAGACAGCTCTTACGAGTTGCTCGCGTAAAATATAAACGCGTAAAAATTTAAACGGTCATTTTAGAGGCATTGATCCAGATATTCATTTTGCGAAATCCTTGGCAATATATAAGGGCAATTTCAGCGGATTTTTAACGCTCTTTGGGTTGATTTTAGCGGAATATCAAAGCTGTAATTTGAAAGATATGTAGTCAACGAGGCCATTATAGTTTTATGAACTATTCGACGAATTCCCATTTTTGACGTACGTCGAATTATCCGCGAAATGTTTGATGGACGCAAATACGGAAGAGATAAAAGCTGCAGAACAGCTGTTCTCAAAGAATCATTAAATCGATCCATGTAAGACCGTCAGTTAATCTGACCCATTCTATAGAATTAAGCATTCACAATGTGATTTCTTTATGTTTTATTTTTTAACTTTATTTGTGAACGACGAATATTACAGAGAAGATTTTAGCTGTGGACAGTGACAGATTACAATGTTATGACATGTGGACAATGACAGATTACAATGGACGGATTACAACGTTGTCTCGAAAATAACAGTGACACATCTTTGTTTATGAAATGAGCATCTTGAGTGGAAGGATGACAGGCATTGTTTTTATTTTCCCATCGTCAGTGACAACCGCCAGGCCTCTTAGCCACATGTAGTCCTTAAATGTATAAATAATTAAAACATGGAAGATTATGGATAGATCCACCCATCACGAATCACGGAACCATCACGGATCTTAAAATAAAAAGTTTATAAATCGGACATAGTCGTGCAATCAATCCTTACTGCTTTCTAAGGGATAACTAAGTAGCTGAAGAACGTTAATATATCGCCCATTGCGAAGTACTTTCACAGTTATACCAATTGCCTCTTGCCATGGCAACTAACAACGATATGTGCGTTGAATTAATGCCCATTTTATTCCGTTGTCATCAGTCATTTCTTACTCATTATTCCATGGAGGGAAATCTGTCGCATGACTAGAAGGTATTCGTCAGTTTTTGTGCCCATTCTTATGAAATATCTCCGTTGAGAAATGGACTTCTCGAATGCTTTTCTCCCTTCAAAAATGCAAATCCGTCCCAACTCTGGGACGGAATTTTTCAAACGACATTTCCCTAGGGAATATTCCCTTCAAGAAGGAATGCAATTTTCGTTTGACATCTCCTTACGAACGTCTTGAAGATGGAGAATGGAGTAGACGATGTTGTGGTGGTGTGGACACGTGGATGGAAATGTACTTAAACTCATTGTGACTGAACGGATGGGTCGTTGATGGAGCGTTTACATTTGCCCCCTTTTCCGGGACGAAGTATTCCCGGGACATTCTTCGATTGATCTGCTGGCTTGCTGTATTTGCTCAGACAACCCAAAATGAATTAATTATCGATGTCTAATTTTTGACTTCAAAAGTATTACGTACAAAGCTGAGTGTGGGAAAACAACGACAGTTGTAAACAACCCGCTCTATATATATATATATATAGACATGGTGAATAG
>KZ308269.1:1342259-1372786 GCA_000376725.2 Ladona fulva
ATATATTAGTATTACGTACTATCTAGAATTGTAAAAATACTGCTTAAGAGTACTTTACATAATTTAGTTTTGTTATTATTTCTGCTGGCGAACTGGCTGGCTGTAAAAAAATTACTTTCAAATACCAAGCTATGAAGATAGTAATTCACTACCTAACGATTTAGCTCACATTCAAAGTTGGTGTGAAAAATAGCAATTTGCGGGCTTCCATTTCAACACAATCTCGTTCAATTCTTCCTCGATCTATATCATTGTGCCATCGGCTACTAATTCTTTGATTTATTCCGACTTGGGCGTATTTCGTCTGACGGAATAAATCTTTCCATCTGCTTCGCTGGGGAGCAGATGTAAAACGGTCGACTTTTATCGATTTCTTATTCGAATATCATCAAAGGTTCCTGATTCAAATCATTAGTTTTAAGAGTCAAGGCAGGGATCCCCATCATCTGCTTTTGCTACAATATATTTTGTATTCGATGCTTATCCTTATAGGATGGAATTTTTGTGGAGCTCGAACATCTTGATTATTTCACGGTATTTATTTTCTTGAGTTCACGAAAAGCAACTTTAAAATTTGATTTCTCATATGGTATATTTTTATTTTACCCTAGACCTTCCCGTGTTTATTGTGTCAAAATGTTTTCTGTCTCGTATTTTTAAAACATCGTTGATTTTAACATAGTTATATGCATTTTTGTGGTATCTAAGTTTAAATGTTTCACGTGTATGTATCCCAGAATGAATTATATATGGATGATTAAGTCCATGTAAATTTTTTAACACGAAATTAATTCTCAATTATACGAGGTTTCCGGTTGATGTTAATCATAATTTTTACGAATTAAAATTATTTTAAGAAAATTCAGTTAAAAATTCAGGATTAAACCTATTTAAGTTACTATTTTTGTGTAAATTGCAAATATTTTGTTAATTACTTTATTCATTGCAGATATGCCAACTCGATAAAATCTTTACGGCTGATAAATGTATCCATCTTACTCGAAATTGTAAATTGAATAGCTCCGCGCAAAGCATGCAAAATGCTATTGGAAATCATTCTAGCATGGATTAAAGTCAATGTTATAAAACGTAAACTCTAATTTTTTTTACTTCAAAGTCAAAGCTGAAACATATGAAATTCTTAATCGACCCAACCTTCAATACAGCTGCCTGGGATCCACTTGAACTAGGATTTGTCTCAGATTTACAGATGGTCCAACGTAGAGCAGCCTGTTTCTTCAGCGGATATTTCAGGTTCGACAGTAATGTTACGGCTATGATATAATCCCTTAGGTAGAATTCGCTCCAGGTGAGAGGATTTATATATCACCGACGGAAGCTTTTCCATAAACTTCGCTTAAAGTTAAAGACATTGCAGTTTCAGCAAAGAACGACCGCGATCTCCGAGAAGCATCTACAAAGCATTGCAAGGAATTAATCGCTAAAACAGATTGATACTTCTGGTCGTCCGCAGAGCATCAGATATGCTAATAGGGTAGATAAGGTAAGCTGTTGTTGCACCCCCTGCCATACGCTAGTGGTGGCTCGCGGGGTAGATATTTGGCGTGGCGTGGAGGAATGACGAGTGGACTTCATAAGGGAATGGCGGACGCATACCATCAAATAAGTCGTCAGCAGCCACGTGTTTGCTTTAACGTAGCACATCCCGAATAAAGGGCAGAGGATATAACAGCTGAACCACCCGTTCAATTTATTACGTACCATTCATTGCAAATTAGCCCAAATTCCCAATGTATTCATAAGTTCAACTTCAAAAATTGCGTTGGTCGTCAAGGGAACGGGTCGTTTATAACAGCAGAATGTTTCGAAGTTTTCAGTTATATCATCAAAATCGCAATTTCGAATCTGGAATGATATTATGCGACAAAATTCGAATCTTTATTTAATTTTCCACGGTATAGTGCATTTTTCGATTTCGCAAGACTATTCTTTCTAATTTAATTATACGAAACAAATAAATTGCGAGCGATAAAAGTTAACGGTACGCATATTTAATATGAGTACGCTTTTACTCGTCTGGCGTCGAACCAGAGACCATTAGGTTAATAAGAAGTTGTTATTATCTGCTCAGGGAGGCAATTGTAGATTCTTTGAAGTCAGAAAGTTGTGCAGCTATTGGTTCTCTACCTGTAGGCGGAAATACAAATATTCTTCTCCAGGTTTCTTCTAAGATTTCGCAGCAATACCTTTACCCTCAAGCCAATTAAACTACCGGTCTATAATTCATTACGGTTAAATTTATTACGTTACGAATAGATTCATAGAAATCAACTTGTGGTATTCAAACACTCGGCTTATGTTTGTGGCCTTAAGATGCACTCCGCACAACCCAAGGCGCTTGGAGACATTGATTGCTTAGAAGCCTCCTATGATGCGCCTTCTCTCCTTCGGTCTTTTGAAGTGAAGCGCATTCGATAAGGCACTTGTCGGAATGCCTTTGAGAAACTTCTTAAAACGAAAAATTAACAAGTACCTCTTTCCTTTACGAAGAGAAATTGCGATTGGTAGCTGTCGGAATTGTTTCCAATTTTCTTTTTTTACGCGCCGTAGGGATTTGCTGTGTAAGATGTACAGAATTTTGAGTTAATTGACAGCGATTCACCTTCACAAAAATCATTGGTAATTTCAGTCATCGAAGTAAAAATTTATGAAAAATTGCAAATAAATAGATCAATTTAATAGTGATGGGACGATTAGGAAAAGCAATTCTGGACCCCGCATCTTTTCCGCAGCCTTTTCCTCAGCGTTAACCACCTAAAACTAATGCTGCGGGCCCCCAATTCAGCTCGGCCCCCGGATATTTGGACCTGCTGCCCCCCTCCGCTCTCGGGCCCTGGTCGTTATCAAATCTAATAAAGAACATCCCCCAACGTTGTTAACGATAATGGATTCTCGGCGTATATAATGTTAACATTGGCACGATTCAAATCAGAAGATGTTGCTCTGTTATTACATTAAAGAAACTAGTAACGGAAATTCCTACAAAACTGGAACAAATAATTGACTTTTTTCCTTTCCTTAAATATATTTAGTTTCTTTAAATTGACTTATTGTTCATGTTTCCGCAATTACTTTAATAATTTACCCGAAAGAACATTACCCTATGATGATAGAGGAATACCAAGGATATTCACAAATTAGTGCAGAATTTTAACCTTCCACAACCTAGTTTCAGTGGTAGAAGATTAATATTCTGTGGTAACGTAATTTTTTTTTATACCTCTCATATCATGAAGAGCAGGTCTACAAATTCTTCCTAAGTTTTCCTCTCTATTTCTATTTACAAATGTATTCATGTTTTAATAATAACATTGACGACATGTTAGATGGAAGAATAGACTTTTTAGTCTCAATCTCGCCTTAATAAAGACCTTAATAGAGCTACCACAAAGTTGAGGCGGTTTTTTAAATCACATTATAACGCCAGCAATAGCATTTAGTCAATGTACAATACTTTCAAACAATTCGACTCAATTAGTCTCTCGATATAAATTTATAATTCGATATTTCATTTGTTGCCACCTCGCGCGCGCCATTCTCTAACATTGCAATGCAATTGTTGCCGGATATCAATCACGAGAGTTGCCGTGTATTACGTCACCAAGTTCTCGGCATGTCCCATGCTCGCGGATGGAAAACGGACTTCAAATTGAGTTTAGGAGACGATCAAATCGGTTCGAATACCTGCGGCAGGGTCGTCGCCTCACAGTTGGCATCGCTGACCTCTAATGTTGGCACTCCTGGCTCGAGGCTTCGTATTGATTGATTCCCTCTCCGAGACTGACGCAGCGAGACCTCACCATGTGCTATACCGATTGCCCCTTTTCCTTATCATTTCGACTTCAACAGTCACCTGCTTTGTATTCGCCTTATCTGGATCGAACCTAGTCCCACAGGAAGAGCGCCCTAGTGTGCCGATTCGCCGCTAGAGCTCTCCGTAATCACTTGTTCGAAATTATGACGGAAATTTCACGTCATCTTCCGCACGCCATGTTATAACCGAATATCAGCGTCATTTCGCCTAACAGCAGTACAATTAAGAGACCAACGCGTGGGAAGGTTTAAATGTAGGCCATCAACTGCCTCAGCGCGCCATGCATCTGTCTTTTGTTTTCTTTTTACGCTACGGAGCGTTTAATTCGCTGCGGATTGATCGAGCGGCTAAATTACGGAATGCCGAGTGCCTTGTTGGATTCCGGAACCTACCACAGGCGCCATTTGACCCTTTAAACATCAAAAGAGAGCACATGTGCGTCTATGAGTCGCGCCCCCACCCCCAAACTCGCATTCCTCCCATTCCTGCATCTTCCCAAAAGACGTGGCTGTTGCATCTGACGCCACTTGATGCTTTCCTACGATGGGAGGTGTATTGGAGCCAGAGCCGTAAGAAAGTGAGGCACATGCTTAGGGATGCTGCGTTTAGCGGGGCTCCGATGTTTCAACTGCCAGCCTACGTACGGAAGCCTCCAACAATGAAAGATAATGAATTAGATTCTTACTTGTTTTCTCAACAATGCCGCGAGTTACAATTACAGATGAACGAAAATGTCGACAATTAAGATGGATTATGAACTGGATTATTTCGCCCGAGGGTAGCCGCATGTCCGGCTCCGATTGACGCCCTGAGCAAGGTGTGCTTTTACGTAGATACCTGTTTTTAAAAACATTCTTACTTTGATGAACTGCTGATTATCATTGAGAACGATTTTAAATTTGAATTTATTGGAGTTATTTCATTGCTGTATTCTCGTAAATGACGAAATGGATAGATTTAAAATAAAGCTGAAAACAACAGGGATTGACTGATCGATTGACCCAATAAAAATTGTATTCGAGATTAATTATAAAATTTCTCTCAAAACTTCCGGAAAGTCGAGCCTTTTAGCATTTAGTCGTTAACTGTTGGTTATAAAGTCTCAAGAAAAATTTTAACATGTAATTCACTAAGTACATAATCGGGTGTACAAGGGGACTCGAAATTATGAATATGAGATGAGAAACGCAATTAATATGAAGCGAAGTGAATAACCAATTAATGAAGGAAATAATAACACAGATAATAAAGGATGTACATATAGTTATTGATATAGTTTATTTATTTAAAGAGAAAAAATATTACGGATTTTAGATTTTATATTAGTTTATGTTAGTTATGCTATGGTGTTAGCATTTTGATGGTTGATATATCGCTTTTTTATAGTTTTTTGTTGGAAAATTGCCATTGTCTGTCTACAAATAGCTCACGAAGATTTGAGGATAATAGTTGTGAACGCACTTAACGGTGGAAAGGTTTTCATCGGAAGTTTCTTATGAGAACTGTTCTTATTCAGTTTCGTGCTCAATTTTAACTGTTCGCATAAGTATATCCTCTGGAAGTAGCACAGAATGTGGAACACTTTTTAATCTCTGAATATATTTTTCCTAAGGATGAACGAAAAGCGAGATTTCAGCCGATTTGACGATCCTTATGTGCTATAAAAACACGCATCGCGGCCGCACGGGAGGGTGATGTGGGCCGCATCCCATTTAGACTCCCCTGTTCCTTATCCAACCAAATTAAGCGCCACCCTGGGCTCTTGCTTCTTTCATAATTCTCTTGGCCTTCCTTCAAAATGGTGCCGTCGGTAGCATCGCTTCACTCACCTGCCCTACTTCGCCCTTTTGCTCTCCTTCGCTTTTCTTCCGCGTGGGTGGAGTCGACGTTTTGCGGAAAAGTTATTTTTTCCGTTTAAAACAGTTCTCATACCACCGAGAATTCAAATCGTCGATGTCGCATCTCTTCATAATGTTCGGCGTTGTGAATTCGTTGACGTATCATTTGCGAGGTTCGAATCCTCATTTTAGAGATGGGGAATCTGCTGTTTTTTCGGCTGTTCTAAGCGGATTTCAATGTATACTTGCGGTGAAATAACTTGAGCAGTTTTCTTTTCCTTTCGCGAAATTAAATTAGATCTATCGATAACTCGAGAAATCGATACTAAACCCAAAAGGGAGGAAATTGAGTATAGGTTCTTATTTTGGTCATGATAATGCTTTACATTCGAAATTTCGATAACTTTGATAAAATACACGAAAATTTGTGAAATTTTGAGAATGCAATGCATTAGTTTTAGCTATTCAACAAACCAATAGCGTAGGAAATTCGTTACCTGATAGGGGATTTAATGAATGAAAGAATAAAGCCTCGCCCTTGGGATTATAGAAAATACGTGTAGTCTTATGGAAACTTATCATTGAGTGCGGGGTTCAAACCTGAATCTACAACTGCATCCTTCGTTCGAGTTACCTCTTTAGCTTATTGTCGCCGCGTATCGTTCGCGGAAAGAATGAGTCCCTAAAACGACTTGTCCTCGCATCTATTTCTCTTATTTTGCGCTCGGATCGCCCAAAGTAACAGGGGAGTCGCATAATACCGATTACGTCTTCCGCAAATGTACTTTCTCTGAATTTATCATGTAATCGCAGCTTTCGGAGAATTTTATATATTTAAATACGATTTCTAGTTGATTTATATAAAGAAATTGTTTCCTTTTTCAAAAGCTTCACTATAAAAATTATATCTTACTTTATTTTATAAAGTTTTTTGTATTAATTATTTTTATTCTTTATTTTTTATTTATATACATTGTTTATTAAGTATACTTTTCCCAAACCAACAGTTATTAAAGTAAGTAATTTGACTCATTGAAAGAATCGGATTCGTATTTTCATCGGAAGTATCGGAAATTCTATCAGAAGCGGTACAATTTCTTTAATCATCCCATCACTAGCATACCCTTACGTATAAGAAGCATCTTTTCACATGAAAAGCAGGATACGTCCTCTATTAGGGTATAGATTGCATTCATTATGACAGATCAAGTATACAGTCCCAAAAACCTTGCAGCGTTTTACAATCGCATATAAACGGCATATTTTCATTTCCTCATCGCCGAACCATTTGGGTGGATGAAACAATGAAAGCATTTGACGTCTGTGTAGGGCTAAAGCCTTAAATCCTTAGAAAGTGTATCTCTGTTTCTAATCTTTTGCATCCATACGCGCGCACTTTATCAGAAATAAAAAGGGCCCTCTTCGCCTACGTGTGCTGTGGACGCCGATCAGCGCATTCGCATCCGATAACACGGAGGGTCAAGGATGAGTCATTTCGAGCTGCTGGATGATGCGATTCCTGGACCACAACTACGACTCTTATTCTATCTGTCCGATTAACCGGCGTCCATCCCTCTTATTGTGCTGGCCTTCCTCATGCCTCAGTGGAGGGAGCCTTGTTGTAGTTGATGATGGCACGATACCAAAATTATTACCTAATCAGATACCACTATAACCTTCCGATTACTCTGTGATTCGTGCCGTGTTAAACACTCATTAACGCACTATTTATTGTGATCGTTACCGTGTGCTATTATTATTAATTGTGTTATTTAGTCACCGTTTATTGTTATTGTTAATGTGTATTATTATTTATGTATTTATTTGTATTGCTTAGTTAATGTTGTTTTGGGAAACGAATACTTAATTAAAATAATGAATGTATATAAAACGTGTGGTAGAATAACTTATAAAACGCTTATAACTAGAGTGGGGTATCATTTTCGTTGAAAAAACTTGTGTAAAAGTTCAAACGATAAAGGGAAATATTTCTGTATTTAAATTATCTAGATATCATATTAATATACTAAAATTTAGAGTAGCAATTTGAGTTAATTTTATTTTTATATTACCCATTTTTTAATCTTATATTTCAGATTATTATTAACGGGGGAATGAAATATGTTTATAAAAATATGAACGATAAAAATTTTGATTGAAACTGAAACAAAGTGGAAATAACGGACTTCATGGGAAGTTCGAGAAACTCGGAGATTTCCCTCTAACGCAAGTTATGTGGTCGGAAGTTAGGTTAAAATCTCTCAGATTCCGATTTCGATACCCATAAAAGTTCCGATTTCCTTGTTTATATTCAATTTAATGTTTCTATCTTATCGGAAAGTGCGCGGTATTAATTTTTTTTAATCGCTTCAATGCATTTAAATGGAAATTGCTGACATCGGATAAATAAATAAACAAACGACGGTGTTTACTATGGTAGATTTCGGCAGTGACACACGTGTTTACAGGAACTTTTTCATGTTGTTTATTAAGTTTCAAAAAATAAACTTATTTCCCTTGTAGTTTTGCGCAACCCTAGCAAGAAGAGGTTGGCCGACTTGGCATGTTTGCAGCTTGAATAGGGAAACAAGTGGGAAAGAGATCTCGGAGCAATTCCTTTGAATTGGTGTAGGAGGTTATCCAATTGCTTCGTCACCGCTCGCCGAAGAATCGGATAAAGGCGACGGAGAACTTGTGCCAACTACAATATTGACGCTATTCAAACTCCTTTTGAAGGAAGTTGCGGCGGATGTCGTATTTACAGGCCGATTTTTTCCCTCTTCAGAATGTGTAGATGTAAATTGAAAGTGTTGAAGAAAAGCGATGGTCCGAAGCCGTAATGACGTAGAAAATGTCGAGGTGGGATCCGAAACGGAAATACCTGAATTTGAAGAATTCTGCTCTTAAGGTGGAGGAACAATGGCCAAGGACGCATTGCCACGGGCCTTTATTCTGAGGGGCCCCTAACTAATTCCAAATACTTCTTTTCATCCTATAAAGAATTAAATGTAATTAATCGTACAGTAACATCTTCTCCGGGATGAGTCTATATGAGGAAGAAAGTGGAAAAGCACAAAATATCAAAATGGTATTTACTCCGTAATGTTAATGCTTTACGTAGTAAATCGTTGCATAGTCTAATCTATAAACTTTTGTGAAACATTAAAGTTAATGTGGAACTTACCGTAGAATTTTATTTCGTGATGTGATGTAGGAATACCTCCAAGTTACACCTGAAACAGTATCTTTTAGATTTATAATTACAAATGAAATACAAAAACCTTTCTATCTACGAAAATTATAAGACTAAATATTTTTGAATCTTCGTAAACAACGTTTCAAACGTGTATCATGCTTTTATATTGTTAACAAAATGACAAGGAATTAAAACTATGGAAAGAAAAACAGAGTAGTGTATTCCTAAACAAAGGAGTCAATTGCGTTAAAGTTCATTCACAACATATTCTTATAATTCAGTATATCTAAATCAACTTTGAGATTCTTCGCAGATTATGTAGGTTACCTTACAGGTTATCAAAATTTGTTCGTACCACGTTTTTCACCGTAGTCACGTTTTTTATTCCATAATTTGGTTATAGAATAAATATTCGTATGTTTTAAAGATCTGAAGTTTTGATTATTCATTTCAAGATTTTTCGAATAATCTGGGTGCCCGGATCTTGTACAAGTAAATTAATGAGTGGGTTAAAGATTGCTTTATTGCTATTATAATTGTGGCACTTAACATTGTGGTTCACCAAACCTTGCGGTGTTAATAGCAAAAAGAGAGATGTAACTTACATAAGATTTAGCTTAGAGTCTATTAAATTAGCCTTGGCGTTTAAGGAAGCGGGGTAAGTAATATCTTTAATGACTCCAAGTTTTCACATTTGACATACTTTCCGTACTATATCGATATCACCCCCCAGGATTCTAAGTAATATTGTTAAGAGTCGATCGGAGCCATGTGGAATATTTTAAATTAAAATTTACAGTCCTTATTTTATTTTACAGTACAATTTTATACAGCCCTAAAGAAACATAAATCAATATGACAGACTTGAGAGAAACTGATTTCTCATGATACTCCTGGGAGGTAATGACCATCTCCGAGTTTACAGAGAAGTTGCTGTTATATAATCACCTTTGATTTTGCCCCTCCCCACCCCCTAAAAGACGTGATTTCTCTTACTCCCCCTCCTCCTCCTAAGTTGCAAAGATAAATTTAATAGACCATAGTATTTACCACAGTGCAGTGATAAAAGGTACATTTCCCTCAGTTTAAGAATTGGAAAGTAAATAGAAAATTGAGCTCAATGAAGAGTGCCTTCTCCCACAGAGAATCTAACCCCGGATCGCTTACACCGGTTATGAAAGCGGAAGTGCCTTACGCTTGATCATTAGAGAACTCATTTCCTTGTGGAGTTATTCTGATATTACCAACATCCGATTATATTTGATCTTTCTCAGCTTCTCTTTAGACCTAAATAAACGTTGAATACTCGAAGAAAGGATTGAAAATGTAAATTTACTGTATTATCAGTCCTTAAAATTACTCAAACTTGAAGGTAAGTGTGCATTTTGATTTCAGAATGGCGATAGAACACTTAGGAAGCGCTAATGTGAAATTGGGTGAACATATTCGTTAATTTTCCTCTCCCATTAATCGCTCGGTGGCGATTGCATTCATTGCCAGAAACAGGATGCAACTGCGATGATATAGAATCCATCCGGGAATAAATAGCCGTTTATATGATCAGGAAAATTGGATAATGCGAATTGAGGCATGTGAAAAGAGTTTGACGATGTTGGAGATTGGATTGGATGTTTAAGAAAGAAGAAGAAGGGGTTCAGTATCCAAGAACTGAAACGATAAGTTGGAACGTGTAAACTGGTTGTTCCAATTTATCATTCAACTTAACGCCTACGCTATTTCTAAGTGCATCGCCCAATATTGCTGTTTGCATTTTTCTTCTAGTAATTATGTCTGTCCTTTCGGTTCATATCACAACTGGTTTATTTTCATAACACTCACAGCAGTTTTATATTTGATTTTTTTTTGCTTTACAAGCCAATGTCTACACCACCGAAACCTTAGTTTTCTTAAGACCCATTTTGTCTGTTAACTAAAGAAATAAAATACATTGTAGGGAACACAATCAAAGTGTAAGACAAATCGGTCAATATATTTCGTGAAAGAAAGACCGTTTCGTACACTTCCACAGCAATTTTATTTATTGGCAACATGTTTCGCTAGTGTCCTAGCATTATCAGGCCTGATGATGCTAGGGCACTAGCGAAACATGTTGCCAATAAATAAAATTGCTGTGGAAGTGTACGAAACGGTCTTTCTTTCATTGTAATGGCCTTCCACGAGGTAATGCCTTCCCATATTGAGTTTAATATATTTAGTGTATGTAGACAACTTCAAGAACGTGCGATTTATCGAAACGATTTGCTTGGCCAACTAAATTGTACAATAAATCGTTTTGTGACTGTGGCTTACGTCATTGTATCTTGAAAGCATCTTTTTTCAGAACTTTAACTTTCGGTTCCAGTTCACAGAGGAAATATCCGTCTTTAATAACGTCTACCCTAATCGTATGCTCTATCCATAAGTAAATCAGTTGAATGCGGTTACGAAATAGATACCTAAAATGTGCATATACTTTCGGTCGGAAAAAAAGTTTAATTTTCAATACAAGATCCAATCCAATTAACTGACAAAAATTCTTGTATAGACTTCATGCGCAAATGTCTTTTATGGAATTAAAATTGCGCGTGAGCCAATCTTAGCATGAAATTAATGCAAAGACCATTCTATTTTCTTGGGTCCAAAGATCTGCCCTAAAATTCCTTTTCCGTCAGGGTTCATTTCATAGGGCTGTAACGCGTCGGTTAGGAGATCTTGAATTTTGTATCTTTTTGTCGATTGGGGATATGTTTATTACTATTCTCACAATTATAATGAATAGTAATAGCTTAATTCTATCTAATTTGTATCGAATTTAGGGGGAAAATGTATACATTCTTAGAAGTAATTCTTGTTATTGTTTTTCTATGTATAACGGGACAAATTTCCACCACTTGCCGTATCTTGTTAAAGAGAGACTGCAGTTTCACTGCCGTCTAAGATTAGTATCTAAATGATTTCTGTGTGTAATTGACTTGAGCCTTTTATAAAAAATAATGGTTGGACTTAAAATGTATTCAGGTCGAAATTGGATATCGATTGTCAGAGTTCATTCAGTAATAAATGATCAGTTTTTCTATTTCTTCACAAGCAAGGATACTTTTCAATGAAGGTAGATCGAGAATGAGAGATTAGTATTCGATTAGTTATTCTTGACTTACATCTTACGAAACCGGCTGCCAATAAATACAGTGTGAAAAATTTACCAAGTGTATCCTTCTGCATTAACACATTACACTTAATTTGCAGATAGTTCATTTCGTCAATTCCAAAAAATTCAATTTTTAATGCATCAGAACGATTTCCGCATAAATTAAGATTGAGTGATAACAATATATGCATTTCACTTCATACGAAACAATGCTAACATAAACAACCATTCGGCCAATCAACAAAGAAATTCACTTTCATTTTGTGGACGAAACTTCTTTAGGTTAATTAGAAAAAACAATAGGAGTTGCATATTTAAATCTCAACTTATGGTTTTCGTATGCAAAAGAAAGTGTTCTGTAATTATATAAAATCAAAAACAGAGCTTATTAATATTGCCACTATGATTATAAAACAGTCTTAAAACTTGATAAATAAAAGGATGGCATTGCAATAAAATTTGTAAGTAATGGTAAGGATGTTTCCTTTTTTAGACTCACAACATAACTCTAATAATTTTATTTAAAGCAAATTTGGAGCGCTGAACATTAGAGGGACTGCCATTACAAGGCACTATGCCATAGTGTATTCTAGATTCAGAAAAAGCATTCTATGGAGCTTTAAAAACATTTATCGGACAGATAGGACGGACGGACAGATAACAGACGGACGGACGGACCTGATGATGGCCAGATTGACTGAAACCGGTCGTGAAAATAAACCAAGCTGTGGAACTTACAAAGTTTTATTTTACTTCACTGATGTCATGGCGTTCCACCAAGTTAAGCCTCAACATATTAATTTTATCGGACAGATGTTTAAGAAAGTGGAATTGCCTCGAGAAATTCAGATCTTAACTCACCAATATGCGATTTCCAACTGTAATTATAGTCAATTATCAAATTTGATATTTTATTAGATTAACTAATATTTTGTACAATTATTAACAACGACATCCAGTACATTTATCAACTTTTAAGCTTCTTGGTATTGCTTAATGTTTCAATCTATTATTTCTTCAGTATTCGTATCCCTATTATTAGTTTATTTCACGTGTCTCGTAAATGTGCTGGGTTTTACCATCAGAAAAATAGTTATAATTGATGTAAGTGTTAAATAGTCATTGTAGATGCGTGATAATGATATTCGTCTGTATGTGGTACAGAATTATTTTTCTCGAATATTAAAGAATTTAATTGGTGACTGCAATCACCAAGTCTACCCGCGGTCGAAGACATTCTCATGAAGTAACTTTTCTGTGAAAGTCGGCGGAATTTCGCCACGCGTATATTGACTTTGAAGGAGCTTTGTAAACATATGCCCTTCTTCTGCATGGAGAGTTTGATCGAGGGATGACTTTGGAATGTAGCGCCCATATGGGCTGCAAGATGTCGAGGCCATATGGACTACAAGACGGATGCTGCAATTTATATTCTCATCTTGAGCTGCGCATCTTATTGCTCCGCGATCATAACGGCCTATCGTTTCTGAATTTCAGATTTTGCTGTTTACGTATTTTGATGTTAGTCGTGGCGTGGAATGGAAATATTTTTTGAAATAGCTGTTGATGATAACTCATTTGATGAACAGAAAAATTCCCGACTTATCTCGTTATCACTTATACTTAATCATATCTTATCCTTCCGCGATGATTCGTGAATTTACTCCATCCTATTAGTGGCGTTGTCACTTTTACATTGTTCACGGAACGACTTCTTCACCACTTTCTTTTGAATGAACGGATTCATTAAGAATCAAATGGACCGCAAATCAACGCCGCAATCGCCATATTATTCATATATTAATCGCTCTTATCGTTATGTGATAGTGAAAGACTTATTTCCTGTGATTATTTCAAGGAAATGCATGTCAATTGATGGTAGCTATCGTGTTTTATTTTGCGTGTTTTGTTTTATTCTGCAAGTTAGCTTCCTGATACAAGAGCAACAATTTATCATCCCTTGTGGGAAGTATCATCCATGCTATGCGTAAAGAGAAACTAGTAAATCTGTATATGTTAATAGTCTGCAGTATTCGTAAACAATAACAGTTAATGGTTTAGTCAACGATTAAATTTTTTCATCATTTATATAGATCTATATAACGTGTCATGTACTCTTTCTTACAGTATTGTAACAGCAACTCATTTTCAAAAGAGGAAGTGTAGTACGAGACCATCTTGAATCCATTTCGTTGGGGAAACGTCAGTTCACTTCATACCTTTATTTACCTCTACAATCGTTGTTAAGTAAACAGTATCGTTGACGACCAAACTTCTTACAACTCTTCTGTCAAGAGATGGTGCCAGGCATTCGAGCGTGGCTATATTACATGATTTGTTTATTTATAGCGTGAATATGTTTTCAACCAGGCTATTTGTAACTATTCAGCTAATATTAATAACAAGTAAATCGTTGTAGCTTAAGAAAATTCAGTTCGGTTCATGTCGCGATGGAAATAACGAATGCATTTATTATTTGGAGAAATGAAGATTGATTTGAGGTTGATTATTAGCTTCGACACAACTAACGGGAAGGATGCGTTCGAAATAAGAATAGAAAAGTGATACATTCCTAGAAGCACGACGTTGTTGGATCTCGTGATTTCGCAAATGAGGAGTCAATGTTTCGTAATATCCCTCATTACCATCACGCTGCAGATGACACGGTTTTACTAATACGCAAATTTGCCGGAGTAAATTCCTTCGTTAAATTAGTAACAAGTGAGTATTAACCAGATAAATATATTCGTATAATTTTCGGTGTTGTATTTGTTGATATTTGCGTAAACGTCCTAAGCGCGTGAGTAATGCGTAACCGTATCGCTGGCAACCGCAATTACGTCATCGAACGATACTTTCTTATTTAATTTTTTTATGAGACCGCAGTATTATGTGCGGTTTTTTGTCGGCCCAAAATCGTTATCGCACTCTTTCTGCATTCATGTGAAGAATGTCTTGTTACAGACACGTTATTGTCGTTATTGTCAAGAAAATGAGATAACTTTTAGCTATTTTCTTTCGTTGTTTGATAGTTCCTGCTACCGTATATCGATAAATTGAATATTTTTCGTTAGTTTTTTGAAGCAAGATGAGGATAAATGCACCACTCATTAATTTTTTTATTGTAACATGATTGATATTGGTTAACTACGACTGCTCCTCAGTCAGTCTTAAAAATTTAGTATATGCGATAGGGAAATAATGAAATTCTTTGTATACTTCCTTCACCTTCCGACCTACCAAACCCAAAACAAGGCTAATGTTTTTGTAAGTATTGTTCTCTTAATTCGAATTTTAACATTTTATAATATTTTAAAAAGTTTTTATTACGTCACTATGTTGGCGCTAGGATTATAGCATGATTGTTCCGAGTAGTTATAATTTTTTAACACTTGTGGCGCTGAGGCCCTGGTTTACCAATATAAAACCTAATCTTTATTGTTTATGGCTGCGATAAAATGAAAACTACTGAGTTATGCGTCAATGTACATGTTCATCTTTTTCTTTCCTTATTGAATGGTACGAAGTGTTATTCTTACCGAAATTGTGCTACGTGAACTAACACTCATAGCATTTTGGCTCAATGACGAAAGGAATGGAAAAGTACCTCATCCGGACCAGTAAGCCTCACTCCTCATTAAATGCTTCGAAACGTGTTTTTATCGGGTAATTTTGCCAAACTAATGTGAAATGCTTCCATTCGAAGCATTCTGGTTTAGTGAGGAAAGCTAGGAAAAAAGTACCTCAATCCTCATTCTCCATACCTTTTCGTAGTTAATGATGGAGGGGTTGTGGTTCAAACCGGCCTTTGAATATACCGATTGTATAAGGGGACAGTTTGAGTTTGCTTTACCCACAAGTTGTTTTGAGACGAAAAATTTAGAAAGTTTAGATGTCAGTACAAAAATATATCAATTATGATATCGATAAAAATTTCTGCTTTTCGTATTCTTCAAGTACTACTCGGAATCCTTTTATGATTAAATATTCTAGTAATCAATTCCCGACTTTTATGTGTCTTGTAAACTGAGATAAGCACGTTACCTTCCGTGATTTTATATTTTATGTATAGAGTGTAATTTTAACTCATGTTTTGAGTCTTTTGAGTGTGAGGCATTTCAAGTTGGAAGGACGTGACTAAGAGGCGTTTGAAAGCGCCATTATTTAGACCATTTGTGCATCATCGTGAGGATGTTAGTTGTCTTCCTTTTGAGATTGCTCATGCAGTTAAAAATGTGCGGACAGCTCATACTACTCCATGACACGTCCTATACTTTTTACCTCGTTCCTTGAAACTTAAATTAGTAAAATTTAAAGTTAGTCCAGGAATGCACACTAAACCTTCACTCCAGAAATACACAGAAATTTGATGGCTACTGAAAGCAAGCGAATATTGATTGAAAATGTAATTTTAAAATTCAAAGACGTATTATAAACAAATAGAGCAAGTTTTGCTTAAATACGGACATTTTTACATTAATACGGCAATTTTTACATTAATACGGGTATTCGAACTTAAAAACTTATATCAGAAATTAATATTGAATAGTTACAGCGATTTGTGTTTTAATGAAGCAGTAGTAGAAAAGAAGGAGTAATTCAGATAAAAGAATATATAAAAGCTATTAGTGCAATAGAATAAAATCCTGCAAAGTATTAGGAGATGCATCTTAGCAACATCAAATGTTTTGTTTACGTAATCAGTAAATAATAATCTTGGAGATGTAATGAACCCATCCCATTTTCTTTAGGAGCCTAAGTAAATGTTAACATTTCGGAATGCTGGAAAAGTCAACCTACGTGTATAATTTTCGGGTTTTTTTTATTCTTAAGGAATTTACAGTTAAACATTCACCCCGCAAGCTTTCTTTTGCGATTCACTGGTTGCAGGCTTTATTTCCTTTTATTATTGATAATAAGAAGCTCCAAATGTTATTTATTGTCATTTGGTGTTATTTCTCTACTCTTTATCCCGCATCGATTGAATACAATTTTTAAACTTCCGATCTATTACGCTTTAAATACTCTCCGATACTTTTTTCATGCTTTTATCCGATTAAGATAAAGAAGTAAGATTGTCTGATTAAGAAACACTCCTACAAGATTTTAAATTTGCTTCCTCGAATTATTATCATAATGGAAAATGCTAGAATCAAAACAAATTGTCGTATTTTCAATAAACACAAATATCTTCTTACCATATTTTGAAATGTTCCTAAATTCCCAATGTTTTTCGTTCTGTGGTTGGTTTAAACAATAGCCTTCCTCGTCAGCGGAATGGGTTGTTTATATTCACAATATTTTTACAAACCTTGCGTTCATTTTATCAAAATTCTTTCTATTTCGAATCCAAAACGATATTCCATTACTATAAAAATAATCTTTATTCAATTTTCCTTCTTTTGGTGCTTTTGTCGATTTCTCAGGACCAATATTTATTATTTAATTTTGTTAATGAAATGAAACCTGCGAACGATAACAACGAACTTTGTTTGCATTTCTATGTGAAAATTTTCGGCTTCGAAGGATACTTTTGTGTAACGACGGATTTTAATAGTCAAACAGGCCCTCATTCCATTTTATCGGAGTTACTGACATAGGATAAAAAATTTGTACACGACAGTGATCGTCATATTAGAGGATTACTTTACCATTCGGGTATTTCAAATCTTTTAATTGATTCAGTGAATGCATCTCTCAGTATCTGTGGATGAATCAATAAAAGTCCGCTGTTTAATCTAAAGACATCATGTTGATTTATCGTAACGTATCCTGCGAGAGGAGAGGTAAAGTTAAGAGGATTGCTTTCACTTTAGATAAGCCTGTTGTCGAAACAGAGAATAGATCGGCTTCCTGAGGAACGCGCGGTAAACCAAATAGTGGAGAAATTGGCAGAGGTTCGGACATTGAAAGCTCACAATTCTGCGAATCACATTAAGCAATTTACTCCATTCTGGAGAATGTAAAACTGAATGTTACTTGAAAAATGAAAAGAAATTCGGACTCAAATATCTTAAAGGAGACCCTGATAATGCCTGTGGGTTATTGGTATCAGGATTTCAATCTCAGCAGATGCTTTCAGTAATTAGGCAAGAATGAAAATTAATTAACAGTGAAGTAAAATGCGGAACCCAGTTCAAAAAGGCAAACACAAAGCGAAACGGAAAAGTAAGGTTTCTTAAGGTACAATTATAAATAAATAACGTCTTTATTTTGGGCGAAATTGCTTATACTGAAAGTAATTCCGAATAAGGAAAAATAAAATTATCACAAACTTTTAAGAAATTGTAAAATTTATCTCAGTGAAATTTAATTTTTTTGCGATAGAAGAAAACGTTATTTTTAAACAAAATGAGAAAGGTAGCGTATTTGTGGGAGTACTTCGTACAAAGAGTGTTGAATTGTACTTAGATTAGGGATAAATATAAATATTGGGGTATACAACTACATGAATGCCCTGCAAGCCCTCTTTTGGCGAGTGGCAGGGAATGTAAACACAAAGCGTTCCACTTACCTCTTAAGCTAATTGTTATTGCGTATCGTTCGTGGAAAGAATGAGTCCCTAAAACGACTTGTCCTCGCGTCTATTTCTCTTATTTTACGCTCATTGCCGGATCGGCTGATGTAGCAGAAGGGGGTTACCTATTACGTCTTCCTATTACGCATAATACCTATTACGTCTTCCACAAATGTACTTTCTCTCAATTTATCAGACAATCGCAGCCCATTCACCTTCCTTTTAAGGATTCCCAACGTACTTCTCAGAGCATTTTCGTAACGCTCGTTTTTTATCGTAGCAAATTTTTACAAATCATATCGCCTTACTGGGCTCCTGGATAGCTAAGTGGGCAACCTGTTCGATTTCGGTGTAAGCGGTCCCGGATTCGATTTCCGGTGGGAGTCTACGCACGAAAAGACCTTAGATGTCGAAGCCCTTTTAACAACACTACCACTACTTGCCTTGCGCTGCACTTTCTGAGTTCGCGGGTACTCGTTTCATCCTTTGGATCCTATATACTCGCCGCATATTCCAGATAGAGGAAGATAAGGAGAAATAAGATCGGTCTCTAACCTTTTCATCTACCTGCAATGCGCTTTATAACACCGAAAATATAAAAATGAAAACAACGACGGCAGTTGTGTAAATCAGAAAAGGCGTTTAAATTATTTAATTACTCAATTGTACTTCGTTGGGACAGCTGAGCGATGGACCAATGCATGTTTGCCAATTAGTTCGAATGCCAATTGCGATGGTCTTTTACTGATTAAGCAATTAAACGTAAAATAGAATCAAAGAGCTACTCGTAAACCTTACTGTTCATTTGAGCGAGGGTAAGTGATCACTTGATCGGTTACTGTTTTAGTTTTAAAGTAGAAAAGAAATAACAGTGCTTTTTTCTCGACTTGTGACTCACTGGAAGTCGATGTTAATCCGGAATGATCTCTTACGTCTTGGCGTGTCTGGTGTAAGTCAACGTTTCACGGCGGATGTTGTTTAAAATTACTATAATGTTTCCGAGTAGCACATTGATCTTTTTTAGCGGTTCTCTTTGAAATTCCCCCGCTTTTTTCACGCTTTCCACGTCTTATCTTCCCCCTATTATCTCTTTAGTTAGGTATTCATTATTTGATAAAAAATACAAGTTTGGCCATTAAAAAAACGTGGAAGAAATTGGACTGGGCACAAATTTTTAAAGGAATCTAGGAAAACTGGATCTTTTCCCTTTGATCATTTGTGTCCTTAATTGTTTCTTGTGTCGTGGAATGTCGTCACTCCCTATTCCGATAAATTTATTAAAAAAATATAATGACTTCGATGCTGGAAATAATTTAAAGTTAACGTAAAAATTGCAGTCAGCTACAAAAACAAGACTGGAAGGATAAAAAATCAGCGAAAAGTATTTATTATTGAATAAGTTTAGTATTTTATTATCATTACTCATAACTGGCCAAGCGATAGCTTCTGGCAGAAAACGCTGTTCTGTTTCCAACTATTCTCGCGAGCTAAAAAATTAGGCGCTTTTTATGAGTTCCAAAGTTTTTCTACAGAAACTACAATAAACCTTCCTTATTGTGCCCTCCGGTAAAATTTCACCCTCGCGTATTGCTATAAAAAACGAGCAGATCTTCCGCTGTTCTGTTCTCAATAGGAAGCCTCGATTTATGCCAATTCATTTAGTGTCAATAAGAATTTCCCTAAACCGCGTCATCGGAGGCGCCTTTTGACTACACTTGGAATTCCATTGCAGATTACTTTGTGTCTATATTATGTTTTTTAGTCGGGGGAAACGATTTGAATTGTGCGTGTCTCTTGGAACCTTCTCCCTATACCAGAAAGTTATCACAACGATGCATAATACAGTAATTTAACACGAACTATAGAGAAATTCCCTTTTTACGTTATAATGCCACCCTCACTTATTTCCGAGTAATGTCCAAGAACAAATGGTGGCCCAATAAAGCAGATTTTCTATTATTTTTTTATATTTTGGAAAGGGACGAAGAAAAGCTAAAGACGTAGAAAGCCGTCGCATATTTTTCACAATTTCGTTGAAACCGTTCATCAATGATGCTTTTCAATGATGACATCTCGGGTAGCTTTAAAATTCCAGGGCATTTCGAGTGTTCCTCGGCATCAGTTAAAGGCGTGGTAAAGGCGCACCCTCGGCCGTCGTTTCAGAGGGTTAATTCCCCATTCTTCTAAACTCAATTTCCCTCCACTGCATTCGGAGCCTTCTGCTGCATCTACGCCGTTATATCGACCCGCTCCCTCACTTACCCTCTGCAAGCGACAACATTTTCATCCCCTCCTGCAGCTTCCAGCGCTTTTGAGCATGCGCGGAATTGTGGTCCAGGTCTTTTTAGCCAGCCCCACCCTCTTGCACCCCCTGCCACTCCCCCTCTTAAGCGCCTCTCATCTTCCACAGGACGGCGGCGATCCTTATGCCAAGGATGAAATATATATCGACGGGGATCTGGAAGGATCTGGAGGCGGCAGAGGAGGGGAGGTCAAGGACGATCTGGAGTCCAGTGGATCGGGGAACGGTCCAGGGATTGATGACGAAGACGGATACGGCGGACCAGGTGAGGAGAGAAATGGCTCAGAGGGACAGAGTTCCAATAATATGAGGAAATATGGTGTATTGATCGCTGGGAGATCCACAGCGACTTTTTCTAATGCGTAAATACGTAGCATATGACGCCTAGCGGTCAATCATTGCCTCCCAATATTCCATCGAAAATAATCCCGTCCTAATCGAGATACTTTGGAAGGGGGCTGTATGATAGCGCCCCCACGAGTGGAGCGAATTAATTATCGATCACAGTATTCGCGAGGAGGGTGAAGAAGAGCAAAAGGAATGCTCGGCGAGAGAAATTCGCCTTCGAAAAGCGGATCCCCGCCGAGGGTTTGACCAAGCTTTGCTTACGTCGCCGTAGATGTGTCTTAGGAGGTTCATTCCATCCCAAATTAAAGAATCTGGTCTTCCGAGGTTGAAATGAGAGCATGTGTGGGAGTTGATGCGGCCTTCCCCCACCCCCGAACACCCTGTTGCCCACACCATCCGCCGCATTGGGTTGGCGCTCCGTTCGGCCGATATGCGCCACTCGGATGGGTTACCTCCAGCGATCGCTGTCCCCTTCCGATGATATTTAGCTCCGCGTGCTATTGCGCCTTTCCTACGGTTCCCTTTTTTCGTCCTCTTCTTCTATTTACTTTCCGCTCTTCATAGAGACAGTATCTTCGAGGAGTAATTTCTCTAATCTACGCAATTCTCTCTCCGACAATGGCCTCCGATTTCATCTGCGATCAGGTAAGCCAAAATTCGCGCGACGCGACAGTGCCAAGACAAGTGTGTTTGGAGACAGCGGATCGGTGGAATTAATATTTTCTCACTTATTCTGGGTTATCTTCGGGATTAATCGCATTTTCCCGTTGCTATTCTCTCGAAATTGTCGTCTGTTATTTTTCACTTCGCCACAGAAAGATTAATTTAAAGTAGCAAGCTTTGGGGGTATTTTGATTTTCTAAATCGCTGGAGGTTTTACCTTTCAAATTTTCCCATTTGTTCCTTTTTAGTGAGTAACGAGAAGTGCGTTTGCGGAATATGCGTTTTCTACTTCGGTATCCAGATCGCTAGTAATTTGCGCATTTCTTTTTAGTGTTGTTTCATATTTTCTCGTCCGTGTTGTTTTATTTTTATTGTGTAAATATTTTGTTGACGAATACACAATAATTGGTTCAATAATTTTCAAAATCCAAAATAATCTTTTGAAACTTTTTTTGTGGCTCTTCTGTACAAAAACATTCTTCAAATTTACTGGATTTAATAATGTCCTTCCTAATGATGCGGTTGTTAATTTTAGTCTTTAGGGCAGAGCTATTGTTAGAATTCATAACAACTTCTTTAGAGAAGAAGTTGTTATGAATTCTAACAATACCTGAATTCCCAATGTCTTCCAGATCTAGCTTCCCTTCTTGATGCTGGAAGACAGTAATATTCATGAGAATTTTGTTTTATAATTAAACATGAATTTTCATGTTTAAGTCAAAAATAATTTGTGCCATTTCTGGCCATAAGGTATAACTGTTATCGCTAATGATGCTTTGTGGAAATCACAAAAACAGGAACCCAGTGGAATTTTGCATATTATCATGGATGTAAACATTGTGAAAACATTTTAAATACTAGGGTATAAAATATTAATTTGGCATATTGTCAGAAATAACATCAATTTCTCAGGTTAAAAAAATGTGAAAAATGTTCCAATTTTAAAATGCAGCTTTCATAACTGTCATGTACCCGTTCTTCAATTTTATTTAGCTGTGATCTATAAAATTAATTACCATTCATAAATCATTTAACTGTTTGCAAATTCCCTCAATATATCCCATTTTCTGAGGTTCTCATTTGTTTTGCAAAACAGAATTGCTCATTTGCAAATATTTTTGATATTTTCTGCAAATAATTATAGTCTGTCAATACCCAGCTATCACAGACCTGCTTGTTGACCCAAAATTTATGTAAGCATTACTTAAAATATAGGGAACCAACTGTTATTTCCCTGTATTTTATGTAATGCTTACATAAATTTTTGGTCAACAAGCATTTCTGTGCTAGCCGGGTATCTTTTCATCTGTGAATACACTCTACTTCAATAATTTTGTCTTATCATGTTTGTTTAGAGTTTTGACATTCTGTGGTAGAGTCTTTTAACTATGTTTATGCCCACTGTCGACTAAACTAGGCTTATAAGTGTAAAGGGGCCCACAAATTTACAATTTTTTTCACTTTAATATGAAATCATCATTCTCTGGCTCACTATGATCCTTTAACCCTGAGCCCCTGACTGCTTATTTTTGCACTTTGTGTTATGAATGCATAACTTGATATCCTTATGTAAGATTTTGTAGTTATTTTTATTGATATTATATTTTGGGTAAAATCGCTGCTTTTCCGTGTTCACTAGAGAGCCTTAAGAATGACCTTATTGAAGAGATCATTCTGCAGACAATTTTTTCTTTGATACACTCATTGGTTTTATCTTCAGTTTTCGTTATTGAATCATATATATTTATTCAATAAATTCTAAGGCAGCTCTCCAATTTCCAAGAGTGTAAAAACTAACATATTTCCCCATGTGATCCTTATTTCCCTAATAATCATTATAATATATAATAATATTTTTAAGGTTTTGGAACAGATCCTGATCACTTGAGTTGCCATTATATTTTTTTGGGAAATTGCTTTCATATACGAGTGCTTCATATTTTTTTGTATTTTTTGTATTTGTATTTATTTCAATTGCATATACAAGAATATGGGAGGAATTATTTGCACATATTATGTGCGAATAATGCCTGCAATCCAAGGTTTGACTACATCTTACTTTTCACTTGTCATTGGCTCTGCTTAAAATTTAGCTGCGGCTTTTATTTAATTGAAAATTTAATTTGCCCAATTATGGGTGAACTGCAGACTTTGAATCGATGTCAGCCTTCATTCTGAGTCTGTGTTTTTTAATTTTCTGCTCCTAGATTTCATAGTGTATTGAGAGATAAATCTGTATAAAATAGCCTCATCTTTGGAAATAAGTTTTTGTTAATCAACAATATCTCTTATGTTTAATTCTTTTGTTGTTTTTCCAGATATAAGTGTTGAATCTCCCAAACCTCCTGTTAAATTGCCGACGGATCCCATCAAAGCCAAGGAACCAATTGTTGAGAAAAATCCTCAGGTTAGTGTTTGCTCCAATTTCATTCCAGCCTTTGCTTAGTGAAATATCATTTTTTATTAGATTGTTGTTCTGAAAATCATCTCATTATTTGTTTACAATTATATTTTAAAACACCATGTATGCAGTGGTTATACGTTTATTAGTCATTTTGTAAACCATAGAATATTTCGAGGAAATGTAAACAAATTCTTGTTACATTCATATCAGTTATATGATATTTCTATTAAAATGCATTTGTGCAGTGATAATAGTTTAATTTGTTGCATATTGCTCCCTTTGTGTCACTTCATTTACACTCTGGAAGTATTTCACTATGTACTCTGTTCCCTTCTAATCATCATTGTGTAAAATCTGAATTTATCTACATATAAAATTAAGTTGTAGCACCAAAATATAATTAATGTATAAGTTTGTATGTTTTCTGAAAGTAATATTTACTGTTTCATTTCATTCAAGCAAGTGAGTTTTAAAACTCAGCTAATTAGTTCCTTCTCTAGTCCCAAGCAAAGACATTTTAAGACTCATGCTGTACTGTATTTATGAGTTGGGAATGGTTAAAGTTTATTTGACAACTAATGACTGCCAGGAAAATGCGATAGTTTCTCAGACTTTTACTGGGTATTTGCAAGGAAAAATTTTTGTATATTTCATCATTGATTTCTGTAGGATGTATTTCATCTCATTTGGATGCCATGAGTGATTTTATATAATAATTCAGATATTTATATATTTCCTTATAGTAATATTCCTAATAAATAAATATTTCCTTATGATAATCTGCCATATGCAATATAATTTATCATTGTTAAATAAAATCGATGTTACTTTATTTTCAAATTCTTTATGAATTATTATTATTTATGAAGTAGGTATTATTTTTTATTGAGATTTTATTTTATATTATGGTCTTTACTTTATATTTTGTAAATGTGTGTAACATTGTGAACTTTTATTTTTATTTTATTCCTTTCTTTTAATTCTTATTTAAAAAATATTGTTTGCAAAATGTAAGCAAGTGGGGTAATACATTTTATTATCATTATTATATCTGCAAAATTGAATAATTACACAAAAGGACAGTAATACAAATTAAAAATTAATCAAATTATATAAATGGATTAGAACAAGTTGACAGCACAGTTGTATGAAGGGATGGAATAGCGTGTTGTAGCACAATTGAAGAAATAGCAATCCAATGTAATAATCAGTGCAATGAAATAAGGGTAATAACCTTGGCTGTCTGCAGATTTTATGAGTGTATTCTGGTCAAGTATTAAGAAACAGAAAATATTTAAAGTAAATCATAAGTCCTGAATTCATTCATGAGTAATAGTTTATGTTGTGAATGATGCAACAGATGTCTTCAATATTCTTTGCCTTTTGCAGACTCCCCTTGAAAAGGCACCATCGCCTAAGATCAACGAAATTGGTGGTGGTTTGGACACTGGACTTGGTGGTGGCTCTGGAGGCAGTGGAGTTGATGACAAAGGTGTCTTTGGTGAACCTGATTCTGATGATGGTAACCATTGGGGTGACGGCGTAAGCAAAATGGACACAAAACACGAAGAAAGAGCCACATCATTCTTTGCTCAACCAGGCATTTTAGCTGGTAAGTGTTTTGAATGCATTGCTTGTTCAACAATTTGATATGAATTTCTTGTATTTAGTATCATCTCAGTCTCTGTTATGTTCTTGTTTGATGCAATGGAACTATTTTAGAAATTTATTTGGAGGAATGTTCATGAAATTGGATAATGATGAATGGATAATATGGCCTCTTAGGAGCTTGGGTTTCTTCTCATCAGTACCAATTTGTGAGAACTGGCAGAATGCATTGCCCCTTATCTTAAGATTATATTTACTAAGTCCATGTATGAAGATAGTATCCCAATAGGCTGGAAGTTAGCAAATGTTACACCTGTTTATGAAAGGGGGTTAAAGGAGAACCTATGAAATTATATATCTACCTCATTAACTTCAGTCTGGTAAAGTATTGGAGCGAGTCATTGTAAGTTAACTTATGAAGTACTTAGATAGCAATTGTTTCCCCAGTAAGAATCAATACAGATTTAGAAAGGCCGATTCTAGGAAATTCAACTAGTTTGGATAAAGTCAAAGTTACTTCAGGTGTACCTCAAAGCAGCATAATCAGACCTACTCTTCCTGATTATGATTCCAATGACCTGAGCTACAAGATTGATAACAATGTGAGGGTATTTATGGATGATTTGGTAATATATAGAGAAATATCAAGCGATGAAGATAGCATTTCACTATCGAATGATTTTGTTCATATATAAAGATGGTGCAAAATGGCTACTAGATCTTAATGTAAATAAATGCTCTGTAGCATATCTCTTCAAACTGAAATAATTTCATCAGAACCACCTACACAAAATTAGTTGAGTGAATATAAATGTAGTCAAATTAGTTGAATATCTCAAAATCACTCTTACAAATAACTTAAACTCAAGCACACATTCAAAAAATCTGTGGTAAAGCAACTAAAAAGCTCTGTTTCATTAAGTATATCGTTGGTAGATGCAATGCAAAGGTTAGAGAGCATTGTTATCTCACCTTAGTTAGGCCCCATCTGGAATATGAGGCAAGTATACGAGTGAAGTGTAAATGTTCAGGCGTTACTTTGTGGAAAGCCATGAATATGGAGAAAAGAAAGACTGAATAATTTTCCACAATATATTTTCACAGAATATATTGTGGAAAATTTAGTCTTTCTTTTCTCCACAAGTATACGAGGTCCAGCCAATGAAATGTATTCTATGAACTTGAAAGTGCAGTGCAAAGTGATACAATTTGTTAAAAAGTGCCACAGCAGAAAAGCAAGCAAGAAATGCTCTCAGACGCAGGTTATTAGGCGGCAATTGCTTGATTAAAAAAAGTACATACATTTGCAGAAGATGTATTCTGTATTATGCAAGCCCTTCTGCTACTTTGGCTGATCTAACAATGAGCCTAAAATAAGAGAAATAGATGCGAGGACAAGTCGTTTTAAGTACTCATTCTTTCCACTAATAATACGCAACAACAGTAGGCTGAAGTGGTAACTGGAATGCTTGTTGTTTACAACCCGTGCCACACGCCGAAAGATAGCTTGCAGGGAATTTATGTAGAAGTGGAATTTAACAGTTTTCCTTTTTTCTGATGCAGTAAAAACATCCCTAACTTAATTTCCATCATTATTATTTATTACATACATCAGTCATATAGTCTTCTAAAAGGGACTCTTTGTCCCTTGAAATTGTGTGTTTTCCTTCTGTTTTCTGTCTTTAATTATCAATTTGTTTTTAATTATTTTGTCTAATCATAAAGAGTATGTTCAGTAAATTAAGTAATCATCTGTTATAATTGTGGTGGACAAGTGGAAACTGCATTATAGGCTGTGTAGCATTTTAACATGAATGTGAAAACTTTTTAATATGTACTTACATGTTGGAAAACAATGGATTTTTTGGCTCTTTTATTTTTTTATTAGTCTTTTTATACTTAGAACAAAATGGATTTTTTTTGTTTGCAGCTCTAGATAGGGTGTTTAAAGAGTCTTGTCTGCTGTTGTTGTGTAATACTGATTGGCCTCTAACCATATTTTTGAAGAATGATTAGCTTGTTTTTTGAGCAAAGAAAACACCATCCTTTGGTTCTTCAATTAGGTAATTTTCACTCATCAAGAAAGCAATTTTACCAGGTAATTAGGGAAGAAAACTATCTCCTTAAGTGTAGTGGCAGCATACTACAGAGCACATTCTCTCCAAGACTATGCTCAACAGCCCACGAATCACTATACTGCCTCTCTGGTTAATTTGATATGTTCATAGCATGAGATTGTGACAAAAAAACACCACCAAGTGAATTTTGAATCTAAGGTTCTGCCAGAGATGACGCTGATAAGGAATGTCTCATTGTATCTTGTCAAACCAGCTCTGATAGTGGGATGGGATTTTTTCACTTTCAACATATCTTAATTTTCTCTAAGTAAGCAATTTTCTGTGTATGGAATTAGGCAGAGAATTGGTTAACCTATTGTCTGGCAACCCTTGGAATCAAGAAGTTGATTCCATATGGAAAGGAATTTTGAATAGGGAAAATAAAATTCACTAAGTAAAATTCCACAGGAGTATGTAGAAGGTATAAGTGGAGGCAAAGGTTGGTCCTTTTTACGTACCACAATTTTAATTCCCGTCGTAACCAGGCCTTCTTAGCGGTCTCCACAGCATAATGGGCTACTGTCGATGTAGAAGACGAAGAAATACCAATGTAGTCTGGGATGAGGTTTCTCTGTAGACACTCGCTGTTGAAAAATATATTCAACGAGGCTATCCGCTGTTTGATAATATCTTGCGATACAGTTTGGCTGCGACACTCGCACTAAGAATATAATCTATAGAAGAAGCCTTAACTAAGTGGAACTCCATCATTGGGAAAATAAAATTCACTAAAAAAAATTTTATTTTCCCAGTGATGGAGTTCCACTTAGTTAAGGCTTCTTCTATAGATTATATTCTTAGTGCGAGTGTCGCAGCCAAACTGTATTGCAAGATATTTATCAAACAGCGGATAGCCTCGTTGAATATATTTTTCAACAGCGAGTGTCTACAGAGAAACCTCATCCCAGACTACATTGGTATTTCTTCGTCTTCTACATCGACAGTAGCCCGTTATGCTGTGGAGACCGCTAAGAAGGCCTGGTTACGACGGGAATTAAAATTGTGGTACGTAAAAAGGACCAACCTTTGCCTCCACTTATACCTTCTACATACTCCTGTGGAATTTTACTTAGTGAATTTTATTTTCCCTATTCAAAATTCCTTTCCATATGGAATCAACTTCTTGATTCCAAGGGTTGCCAGACAATAGGTTAACCAATTCTCTGCCTAATTCCATACACAGAAAATTGCTTACTTAGAGAAAATTAAGATATGTTGAAAGTGAAAAAATCCCATCCCACTATCAGAGCTGGTTTGACAAGATACAATGAGACATTCCTTATCAGCGTCATCTCTGGCAGAACCTTAGATTCAAAATTCACTTGGTGGTGTTTTTTTGTCACAATCTCATGCTATGAACATATCAAATTAACCAGAGAGGCAGTATAGTGATTCGTGGGCTGTTGAGCATAGTCTTGGAGAGAATGTGCTCTGTAGTATGCTGCCACTACACTTAAGGAGATAGTTTTCTTCCCTAATTACCTGGTAAAATTGCTTTCTTGATGAGTGAAAATTACCTAATTGAAGAACCAAAGGATGGTGTTTTCTTTGCTCAAAAAACAAGCTAATCATTCTTCAAAAATATGGTTAGAGGCCAATCAGTATTACACAACAACAGCAGACAAGACTCTTTAAACACCCTATCTAGAGCTGCAAACAAAAAAAATCCATTTTGTTCTAAGTATAAAAAGACTAATAAAAAAATAAAAGAGCCAAAAAATCCATTGTTTTCCAACATGTAAGTACATATTAAAAAGTTTTCACATTCATGTTAAAATGCTACACAGCCTATAATGCAGTTTCCACTTGTCCACCACAATTATAACAGATGATTACTTAATTTACTGAACATACTCTTTATGATTAGACAAAATAATTAAAAACAAATTGATAATTAAAGACAGAAAACAGAAGGAAAACACACAATTTCAAGGGACAAAGAGTCCCTTTTAGAAGACTATATGACTGATGTATGTAATAAATAATAATGATGGAAATTAAGTTAGGGATGTTTTTACTGCATCAGAAAAAAGGAAAACTGTTAAATTCCACTTCTACATAAATGCCCTGCAAGCTATCTTTCGGCGTGTGGCACGGGTTGTAAACAACAAGCATTCCAGTTACCACTTCAGCCTACTGTTGTTGCGTATTATTAGTGGAAAGAATGAGTACTTAAAACGACTTGTCCTCGCATCTATTTCTCTTATTTTAGGCTCATTGTTAGATCAGCCAAAGTAGCAGAAGGGCTTGCATAATACAGAATACATCTTCTGCAAATGTATGTACTTTTTTTAATCAAGCAATTGCCGCCTAATAACCTGTGTCTGAGAGCATTTGCATAACGCTTGCTTTTCTGCTGTGGCACTTTTTAACAAATTGTATCACTTTGCACTGCACTTTCAAGTTCATAGAATACATTTCATTGGCTGGACCTCGTATACTTGTGGAGAAAAGAAAGACTAAATTTTCCACAATATATTCTGTGAAAATATATTGTGGAAAATTATTCAGTCTTTCTTTTCTCCATATTCATGGCTTTCCACAAAGTAAC
>KZ308269.1:1383218-1400436 GCA_000376725.2 Ladona fulva
TTTAAGATCTTTTATATATTTTTAAAAATTGATTGCTATCTCCATAAATAAAGCTTTATTTAATGCAGCAATGCTGTATAAATATACTTTGGCAATGAATTGTTTCATACTCAACTCAGAGTTTTATTTTGATTTGTGTAATGTATTCCCAGTTATTGTCAAACTAAAGCTATCTTTAATGCAGCTATTTGTCTCCCATTTGATTAAAAATTTTAAGTATAATGTTGCGTTTTTGGTTGCAAAAAATTGATATTATTTTGATGTAATGCATTATATAAAGTGAGAGTGTTAAGCTGAGTGATATAAAGATTTATAGATGTATGTTAATTTGTTAATTTTCTTTGCTGTAATCAAAATGGTAATTGAGGAAATGTTTCCTTGTGTATATTAAATACTCCACCACAATGCAACTTTTGAAAGTTTGAACACTATGAAAAATTTATGCAGCTACTAGGAAATGTCGCTGTTTCGTTTTTTTTGTTAGAAATTTAAACATTACAACATTTTAACATTTGCAAGTTGATAAACTGTAATTTTTGAAGGATTTTTTTATTCATGCTGTCTGCATATAAGGTTGCTATTAAATTCCTATGAATTTTTAGCTATTGCCTCATCTACCCTTGATAGGCTAGGGGAAAATGCTTACCTACCTCCCATAACCTTGATTCCTTTTAGATTTTTGTTCAAATACATTTAATGCAAAATTGGCTGCATAGCAGCTGTAAATAATATGATGTCCTTATATCCTTTTTGAAAAGGTTAGTTCAAGGAATACTGAAGTTTAAAGAAAGGCTTATTGTTTAAATGTGACTCAGGGTACAGATTATAGAAAAAATGAGGGGGTGTGACCAATTTCCTATTTTATTTATGAATTATCGGCTTATTGATAATTGTCTTGATTGTGTATTGTAATTGATGTCAACTGTCCTATGAGCTACGCAGAATTATTTATGTAAAGACTTGTACTAATTAAAGCCAGTATATGTTTTTTTTTACTGAGAGCATAGTCTTTGAAAGATGTATTTTATTATGCTGCACCTGCAGACTTTAATTTCATTTTGGAATCCTTGCTTTTGAACTTTCACCGCTTTCTTTATTTTTAAGGAGAATGCTCTTTGCTCGAGAAGTTAATATTTTATAGGCCTGAATCTGTAGGAATTTCTAATTTGATTAATAAAAATCTTTTGTTGAGTCTTTTATACTGTATGATACTGTATTTCATAAAGAAATTTACATTTCTTAAATTAAAATATACCAACACCTAAATGACTTCTTTTTATTCATTATAAAATAAAAACTTATTCAATTTTGTAAGTAAATGATTCATGCATGGCTACTCATTGAAACTACAACATTTTCTAAAGGCATTTACTCAATGCAAAAGTGTTTCAGAACAAACCCAAAATTATGTATACTACAAAAATGACTCAATGAATGGTTCCAATATCTGTAGTCATGAGAGCAGATGACGGTTCCTGGACAAAGTGGATTTGGAAAGAGAAAATGAATGAGGGCATCACATGGTAGAATTTGCAGAATGCATTAATATATATTCAAAATATACACTTCTAGAAGAATCCTAAAAGGAATTAATGTGTGGAAGACCCTATAAATTGAAAATGAATTAGACTATTTATTGGTATACTACCTCTACACAATCTGTGAAGCTTAGAACATCTTAAGTACTGGAAGTGACCAAAGAAATTTAAGTTGTAGAATGAAGTTTGACCTTCAAATTGAATGGAAGAAGTTTGCCTCTTGTAGAAAAGACACCCTTCACTAAATGTTCTGGATAGTTTTTAGTGGTTTAAAAACTACAGTTTTCATGAAGTAAAATTAGTCAAGAAATTGTGTCTGCTGAATATTGGACAGCCCAAGAATTCATCCCCAAATTGTCTGCTCTGTCAGAGTGTCTGACAGTTTCAATGTGGATGAAACAGCCTTGTTCTGGAAAAAGATGCTGATTTTATATGTTCAGCACCTGTCAACCAAAGACAGTATAACTTTGCTTTTTTGTTCAAATGCTTCTGGTGACTGTAAGTGCAAACTAGCGATAGTTTATGCTGAAAATCCTTGCACTTTGAAGGCAAAAAAGAGTGTGCTTCTGCCAGTTTATTGAAAATCAAATCAAAAAACCTGAATGATCGCTGCCTTGTTTATGGACTGGTTCAACTTTTGCTTAGTGCCAAATGTCATAGATTTTCTTGAAAGGAAGAATCTAGCTTCTTTGATTCTTAGAAATGCTCTTGGAGACATAGTTATGCAGCAAAATAGAAATAAAAATATTGTGGTACTTTATTTTCCTTTTAATTTATTTTACAAGCAGTGGACAAGAGAGTTTTAGATTATAATACACAAGGAGTAAGTCTAAAATCAGCAGACTTCAAAAAATAAACCTGAGAGCACAATCCTGGAGGTTTTATTACGGTTACAGATGCAATAAAAATCATTGGCGAATCTTGGAACTAGTTGAAGAATTCAGCTTAATATTGCATGTTTCAGGAGAGTGTTTGTCCCAAAGAATGATTTCCCCTGGCTTTCCCTCATATGAAGATAAAATCGACAAACTGTTAGGGAAGAATTTTTCCCTAACAGTTTGTCAATACTTAAGTATTTGATCATATGCAGTAAAGAGAGACATAAGAATTGTTGGATTACTGTCCAACTAATTTGACGAAATACAAAAAAATGTTTGCATAAGCTCATGATTAATCTATGCTAAGAAATAGTGGTAAGATCATAATCGTTATGAATATCTATTTGAGATGATGTAGAATTTGGTTTTCAGGGATGGAATGAATATCTATTTTAGCTGTAAATCACACTATGAAACAAACATTTGCAATAAATTGCTTCTATGTTATGCTCATTGAGATGATAGATGACTTACTCTCTTCTATTACCCAGTATTCTAATAATAATCAGTGAAAGGAGTGTTACAATATCATAGCAAGAGAAAGGAAGCTAACAGATGAGCATGTAGAAGATTTAGGAAGATTGCATCTTATAAGGTGCAATGCGATTTATACATAAAAACTACTCTTTTAAACATGATGAAAGACTCAGCACGAAGAGTGGTTGATTAAGACAGTTACCGGAAAAACACCAAATCTTGATTTGAAAATAAACATTACACAAACTTCGAAAGGCTACAAAACAGCTATCCCAGTGCACACGAATTTAAATTATTTTGTTTAAAATGGTTATTTCGTTTTGTTTATCTCTCAAGTATTTTTGCCCCCAAAACCAATATGAGTTTTGTGGGCACTATGCAGTATTACATATGGCAATAAGTAATATTACATCGCACTAAAATATGTATCTCATTTTATTTCAGTGAATGTTATTCATTACAAGAAATTTGCTATACCACCTTTAAATGAGTGTCAGTATTTCCCAGATGGCTTAGTTTTATTCATTATTTTAGTTTTTCAATTATGGTTTCTGTAAATCACGAAATATGGAAGCAAGAAATCTACTTAAAATAATTTACATCAGAAATTCATAACTACTGTCTTATATAATAATGTTTACAACGAGTGAAGTACGAGTGTATTACACTATTCCGTGAAATGGTTCAAATTAGTATGTTTAGGTCCTTACAAGGAAGAATTGCAAATGAATAAGTATAAAAGAGAGCAAGGGTTTCACCGCTAGCACAAGTTACCCTTTCAAGCTAATGGGACTACATTTTTCTAGTATTTATTACGAAGAAAAATTTATGACGGTGAATACAGATTAACCATTGTTAAGGTGCACTACCACAATCCGTCCCCATCAAAAGTTTATCTTATCTCATAGAATATCTTATATCATTTCTCCAATTTATTTTAGTTTTCCGTAAATGACACAGTTTGCTTTACTTGGAGTCAGTGAAGACAGACTAATTTGTAAGCATGAATCGGAAGGAATCGAAAAAGAATCAGGCATCTTTATAATACTGCGATCGAAACCAAAGCATAAATCGCGGTAACATGCATGGAAATTCTGATTTCGAAACAAGAACGAAGCTGTGTGCAAACTGTTAAGCGCAGCATGTCAATGAGGGAGTTATAAACATCAAGGTCGTGGAATTAAAATGTTGGGAATAGCGAGGAAACTGACATTGTCACGGTTAAGATATGTTGGTAATACCAAATTTATTTTGGGAAAAAAGGAAGATACAATCCAAATACCCAATAGGAATCAGTTTTATAGTACTTCTCCAGGATGTAAGATCAGTTTAGCTGGTATATTTCCTCCTATTCCCACTCCATTTGATGCTGATGAATCAATTGCATTCGATAAACTAGCGTCAAACTTGGAGAAATGGCAGAAAATTCCGTTCAGTGGTGAGAATAAAATCTATATACTAAAGTAAGAGCATGTTTATTCACTTTCATCCACTATTTAAATATCTTTTTTCAGGATACGTTGTGCAAGGATCAAATGGAGAATACACCATGCTCAGCTCTGAAGAGAGAGTGGAAATGGTGCAAAAAGTTAGGGAGTACATTGGAAATAAGAAAATGATAATCGCTGGTTCATCCTGTGAATGTAAGAAAGGGTTTATTGTCTCATATTTCCAATCTTTTTCTGCAAAAATTAAGAGAGTCGATTCTCCAGGTTATGTTGATTCTCTGTGCATTTTCGTTTTTGTTGAAAAATGATTATTCCTAAGTTAAGATAAAAACACATTTATGCATTCAAGCTACCCGAGAAACAATCAGAATGTCTCAGAGAATGGCTGATGTTGGTGCTGATGCGGTCTTGATTTTGACTCCCCATTATTTCAAAACTAGTATGACTGTAAGTAGTAATTTTCTTGAAAACGGGAAAAACTAATCATTTTAAAACATTTATTTATTTTTGTTAACAACTCATTAACGTCATTTATCAAGTTGGAAATATTCTGTGTGTTCCATCATTCATGTAGAACTTTAGCTAAATGGACATCCATTCTGTAAATCTTTTTATTACATCTCTTTTGTCGTGGTAGCTTAGAGGAAAGAGCACCCGGCTGCGGCAGACTTTTTCTCTTTCAATTTCTTCTTCTTCTTTGTATTACATCATTGATAGAAATTTTATTATTTAATGTCTTTTCTTTATGACATTCTTTCAGACCTAGTAATGTATGTTTTCAATTTTTTTCATTTTTTTAATATGAATTTTATATATTGGTATTATCTACTGTAAATTTACTGCTACCTCATATTTTTGGGGCTCAGTGCATTATATTATTGTTTATGACTGACAATATTTTAGGTACCAGCTATGGAAAAATTCTTTAGAACTGTAGCAGATGAGAGTCCTGTACCAGTTATTGTGTATAATATGCCAGCCAATACAGGGGTAGACATGGGCCCAGAGATATTGATATCACTCGCTGCTCATTCTAATATTATTGGTTTGAAAGACAGTGGTGGAGATGTAAGTTATAAAAATATTCCACTTATTCAAATTATGAGTATTTTATGAAGCATACTAATTTGGAGTTTAAATGATGTATATATAGTGGTCTACGTGTTATACTCCCTCTGACCTTTTATTTGTTCTCTGTCATGATTATTATACTGTGATTTTTGATTAACAAAGTTGAAATCAACCTCATTTGACAAAATGGAGACCATCATCCTTACTTTAGAGGAACAGGAACCGCTGATGATCTCAATTCATAGAAACAAAATCAAAATTTCTCACAAGGTCCATAACTAATAGTATATAATATGATAGTATATGCTTGAACATATGTATATAAAACAATGGATCTTTTTATGTATTTTATTATAACATTTTACTAGATGAATGATTTATGATTTGTGTAACTTTTTAACTGCCTGAGATACTGCATCATTATAAATTTATTAATAATTATAAATAATTTTAAATTTTAGTGAGACAAGTTTTTAGAGGGTTGAAAACACTCCATAGGCTGTATATCAGCAGATGGATTTCCTATTTGGAGAACAAATAGGAAGTTGTTTGTCTCCTAAAGCAAAGCTTGCTCTAATTCATTAACAGCTGTGTTTCAATTTTCTTTTCTTTCATCGAGCTCTCAGTCAATTTTAAGTGTCTTAAATTTTTTAAATAGGGTATAAACGAAAAGTATTTAAATTTTGCTTTCCTCATCTTGGGAATAATTGTACTTACCTTTAACAGAAATGGATAATTTATATTTCAATATTTGAAGTTGGAATATTTGAATTTGATGGAGTTTTCATTCTTCTGCAGTCTTCCGACTTTCACCCTTAATTGCTTCATTACAAAGTATCCATAGGATGATTAATTTAAAGAAATGAAATCTTGTCACAGAAAAAATCTTCCTTTAGTTATGTTCAATTAATTTGTAAAAATTATGAAAGAAATTGTGCAGTAGGTTGCAAAAACATTGAAAAAATTTAGTATAGTGTGCTTTTTTATTAGAATGGGTGAACCATAGTTTTTCACACGGTGTTCAAAATTAATGTAATACTTCAATACTTAATGGCATTTATGAGTTCCAGTTTAATATTTTAATCTTTTCCTGCTCTTCAACTTATTTAATTGTAGCAATTTTCCAATTCTTAAGTCCTGAGTTTAAATTCCCCATCAAAAATAATATTTGCTTATGATTATTCAGCTAATGAGGAGAAAATTATAAAAATTGGAAGTGTTGCATAAATGCAACATTTTAAGGATAAGGATTTTTCATCTAAATCTCCCAAGCCATTAACAATATAATTTTGTCAACTTTTAGTAATTGTTATTTAATTCATCCAAAAAATGTTCATTTGACAAATATACATTAGATAAACTCGCTGCTGAATTTTTCATTTAGTATCTTGTGTAATCATTTAAAATGTACCAAACAAGTATTGTACTGGGGAAATATCTACAAATATATGTTTCTGCATCATACATTTTATTTACAAAGGCAGTTTGCCTTGTTTCACAAAAAAGTATAGGATAGGGAGTTAACTTTAGTTTTGTATTTTAATTGAAGTTTAAAAGTTTGAAATTATTTTCCTTTTAGATCACAAAAATTGCAAGAGTGGTGAAGGAAACAGAAGGAAGTAATTTTCAAGTAGTGGCAGGATCCGCTGGATTTTTATTTCCTGCCCTTGCTGTTGGTAAGTGAGAAGTTATGTTATTCTGAAAATGTACAAAGTTTTGCTCCCTAGATAGCTCAGTATATTAAGATTCAAATCTTAGCATATCGATCATGTATTGGTTACAAAAATTTCTGTGTAACTCAACAATAATCTATCTATATCTGGTTTATTCAAGGAATCATCCATGTAGTTGGACTACATTTTCTCTCTTAACCAATATAAGAAGGTTGATAAAAAAAGCAGAATTTTAAAATTTCCCAGGCGGTAAAATTCCAATCATCACAATTTTTTTCTGTGTATTGGTACACATGTCCCTAATGTACATTGTTAAGGGCAGCCATTTTGAAATGTCCTGCTTAATCTGAGTTGATGTAAACCAAATCAAACCATGGTAAATTCGTGCAAATCCTTGGCTTTACACCTTTGTGGCATAATAGACATGTGTCACAGGAAAACCAAGCTTTTAGTAGAAATGTGGTATGTGGTCCTGAAGCATAATTTGTAGTTTGAGAACCGATATTTATTTATAAATCTTCGATAAGCAACTGAATCAGAACTCAATCTCCTACAAATTTTATTCTGTGCAGTTGAAATTTTTACTACACACTATGTAAATGATTTTAAAAAAATGAGTGGGGGCGATTTTTTATAAATATATTGGTAGGGAAGATACATGTGGGCCTCCAATCATGATGTCATTCCAGCAAAACATCATTGCTGCCTCCTCGGAATGAGAATCATAATCTTTCATTACTATTGATGTAAATATCCCTTCTTACATTTAGTTGATTCAATCATAAATGTATTTAAAGTAAATAAACTCTAGATTTTCATCTATTCCATTTCTTTGCCAAATGTTTCATGAGCAGGAAGGATATTTCCTTTTTCTTTAAACCAGTTTCTTTGTTCACATAATGTTCAGGAATTAATGCAATTGTATATTATTGTTTGAATTTGAAATCAATTGCCTTGCATTTGAAAATGATGCTATTTTACTGCACATAAAGAATTTCCTTCCTCACATACATAGCCATCTCTTACTTTCCATTACATGATAACTGATGCATTTAAGACACTACCTGGACAAAAGCTTCTTTTTGGCATTTATAACCACTCTCTAAGTTTCAGCGGTTATATCTTTCTGAAAATTGATATTTGATCATAACATTAAAAAAATATTTTCTCAGGCATCCCAATTTATTATGTTCTGAAACTTTGTTGAGGAATTATTGTATCTTTTTCTGCAATCAAATGCAAATCAAAGTTTATTTTGTTGTTGACAATATAAGAATTTATGGGTTTTTTTAACCTGAGCAAAATGCAGAAGAGACCAAGAATCATCCTTTCAAAGGAAGAATATTAAGGAAATAATAGTAGTTAAGTTTGTACTAATGTTCCTTTTTTGGATTACTGCATTATTTTATTTGAAAATTTAAAGATTTTCTTTGAATTATTTTATTTGCAAACAGGCTGTGTTGGTGGTGTTTTGGGATTGGCCAATATCCTTGGGGCGGAGCTTTGCCACCTATTTCAGTTATTTGGACAATCTAAGTTGAAGGATGCACTCCATCTTCATCAAAGGATGATTGTGCCCAATGCTTTAGTAAGTTTACTTGTTTATTATGATTGTCTTATTATTATAAGTCATTGTTTGCCTAAAGTTCTATTTTAATTGGGAGTTTGATAGAAAATTGCAAGTGAGCTTTTATTTTGGTACTCTGCCTTTTGGAGAGGGAAATACATCTATGTCAAAAGTACTTCTGTAGCACCCCAGAAAATAGTTAGTAGATATGTTAGAAGTGGTTTTATCAGAGGTGTAGTTGGAGATCACAGAATCAAATAAGTAAAATGTAAAATTTGCTGAAAACAATTTTTATTGGCTGAGTAAGGAAAAGACAATTTTGTATTGCTACAAAAATTTATGAAACTGAGTGAAACTTGTGTATATTTTAAATTTACAAACTATGTAATAGTCAAATTTTAAAATTGGTAGACTATATTTTACAAACAGTAATTTTGGATGCTTTATTGCCATCCAGTCTGTTTGTTTGTTAGTTACAAATTAAACCAGTTCCACTTAATAGTTTTTCACTGGGTGCATTGGTTCATGATTGGCTTGAATAAATGGAACTTTG
This sequence comes from Ladona fulva, assembly GCA_000376725.2. Taxonomy (NCBI): domain Eukaryota; kingdom Metazoa; phylum Arthropoda; class Insecta; order Odonata; family Libellulidae; genus Ladona; species Ladona fulva. The sequence continues at coordinate 1,392,424 of KZ308269.1, forward strand.
TATTTAATCTCAGCCTCACTAAAGGATCTTCTGTCCACCAGAGATGTTTTTCTTTATTATATTTGAAAGAGATTTCCAAATGAAGAATTTTCTACCCACGCAGTCATAGGAGTGCCCTCTTCTTCATCACTGTTCATGAGAGTATTGACAATTTCAGAAATTAGTTTATCAATTTCCTTAGATATTGAATGTGATGCATCGTATTCTTAATCTTATTCCAAATATATGCAATGATACCTATTTTTTAATCTTTTTCTAGTTGTGTTTTAAGTCTCTTTTTGTTAGTTAGCCTTGGTTCTATCTCATGTTACAAGAATACTTCACAATTGTCTGCATGATGAGCATTAATGGCCCTTATAACAAAGTCATTTTGCTGCTTTTCCTGGTGCTCTTCTCAAATATTGCACTTTGCCATACTTGAAACAGTTTCACTGAAATGGTTCCATTCTACACTTGTTATAGGCTTAATTAAGTCCAGTTAATTAATGTCATTTTATCTGATGGGCCTACAAATTGTGGATCAATTGCTATGCATCTCAAGCACTCTCAACTTTAATGCACATGTAAAATAAATTTACTGAACTAAGCAATAAACAAAAAGTATCTCTATCTGTACACTCATGTCTGTCATTCATATCTCTTATTTTTTAACTTACTGTCACCAGTGCTATGCATATAATGCAAACAAACCGTTGCAACTTGTCAAAACTTGCTTGGTATTTGACAATGTCCAGACAACTCTCAGTTGTTCATCAGTGGTCCTATAAATGCCACTAAAACTCAATTTTCATAGTATAAGAGCTGGAGTCAGATACGGAGGTGATTTTGAAGCTGAAGTTCAGACTTTTCAGAGCTGGACCTCTGTAACATCCCTAGTAATAGGAGGCAAAAGAGGTAATAATAGTGGTGTTAAGGTGAGGAGACAACTCCAATAGCAATTCCTGAGCACAGTATTGTCTGGATAGTTCAGGGAATCCACTGTCTGAGTGTAACCACTCCTTTACTGCATCTTCATTAAATTTGTCCTTTTCTCTAAAAAGTCTCTAATTCATATATTGTGGCAACTTTAAAAATTATCAAATCATTTCATGGAGAATTTAAAGCATTCAGACATATTCAACTATAGTGCAGAATCTTTTGCTTTTCTTATTAAGAAAGGCTGATCTATAATAATAATAACTCGTCTTTATTTATGGGTGAGATTGAGACTAATTAGTCTCTTCTTACATCTAACCCTTACATCTTTGAGCAGATTAACTCTGACACTCCAAAAAGTAATCAAATAATTTTTCGTCTCATTTTGCTTCCTTCAGTTTCCTTCCTTCAGAATTTCAGGTTTTATATTTAGAGCCTAATTCTGCTATGGAATTTAACCTTATATTTCTTCTATGCATGATGGTTCTCAGAATTGAAGCTGGGATATTAAACTTTTGCTTCAATACTTAACTTAGATTCTCCACTTGTTTCACTACTTCTACAGCATGAAGAATTCCTGCTTTCCTTCCTAGAGTGAGATTTTTCCTATATTTTATTTTTGTATCCAGTTTATTTAGTGCAGTCACAATATCCTCCTGACTTCTGAGGATACATGGAATTAAACAAGGCAAACAACGTGCAGTGATGAAGACGAAATTCGGGTTTTTTACTGTGTGGCATAAATATCTCTTTTACTTCTTACGTGATAAGTAAAGCCTGTAGTATATAGTAAAGCCTTTTTTAGACAGTCAAATGCTCAGAAACACCTTTAGACATCACATTTAACTTGACAGTAACAGAACATTGACAAAATAAATAGACATACACTCAACTTCATGGTTTTTATAACTTCAACCATTGCAAATGGCTTAAAAAATCCAACCTGCTTTCTTTTTCATTGTACATTCAGTTACATATAAATCTTACCACCTCAGATGCACCCCACAATGCAGGCAGTGAGTTTCATGCAAGCGAGCCTTGAGGAGAGGGAGAGAGATAGAGGAAAAACATGGAGGAGATACTCTGCTGGTGTCCTAGCTCCTCTTGTAGCGTTTGAATGGATTTTTTTGTGCTATTAATGATACAATTATTTATTAGTACCCATTGTTTGGTGGCATTAACATAGCAGAATAGTATTAACAAAATTGATGTTGGAAAAGATGAATTCAGTGGTTTCAAATTGGTTTTTACAATTCAGTATTTCATCTAGCTTTCCTTCTCACCAAGGCAAGAATGTCATTCATGAGATCCTATTTTTTTCTGAAGGATCGAAGAAAGTGATCTTTCCTGGAAGAATTTGAGTTTTGGTAACTGCTAGAACAGCATTTTGAGGGAAATATCCACAGAGGGAGCCTGTTCTGAGCAGGCTTACATTTATTTATTTATTATTTATTTACAGGTTTCGCCGCAGTTAGACAGAAGTCTGGTGGCAGCGTTTATACATACATTAATTAAACATAATAATGATTTAGTTACAATTTAAGGCCATGTCACCATACAATAATTAACTATATGCTATATAAAAGATTGAATTAGAAATGATAATAATGAAAACGAAACATTAACCTCCATTACATATCATTAAATTATCATCAAGATTTTTCAGGGTTCCTGGTAGGCCTTCACGGCTTCTGTGGCAGTACCGGGGCACACGTAGTCCCCGCCGTACATCACCCTACCAGGCAATCCCCTACTCCTCTCACATTTCGTTTCTTAAATTATACTCACACCAATACACTAAATTTGCACCTATTTACATCACATGATATACTACTTTTACAACTATTTATCAAATATATCTAACAAATTGATCAATTATACAAAAAACGATACACAACCAATTAATATTTTACAATTACATTGTGAGAGCACATTCCTTTTTAAATGATTTTGGATTCTTAGGAAAGGACTCAAAGAGCGATCCAGATTTAAGACTGTAAAGGGAGAAAATAATTTCTACACACTTTGAGTCACTATCAGAGTGAAAATATATAGAAATTTGACTCACTCTTACAAAGATCCACGGTTATAGCAGGACATATTACACTGTTATGGACCAACCAAATGTGACAATGACAGGTGACTGTGACGTGTGTGCACTTAAGGTGATGTGTGGGAAGGTGAGGTGGTGGGAGAGTGAAAAAAGAAAAGCAGTTCTACGAAATTATTGTTTTTGTCGATGACAAAGTTTTCAAATGTCAACCCTCCCAGCTCTGTAGCCGGGCGGCGGGAGTATATCGGCACCCAACCAGGGGCCTGACGAGGTTTGAGCGTGACATTTTGACGCACGAATTAAAAAACAATACATACAATTCATTCATATTAGTTGCACAATTAGAATTCCCTGCTTAGTTTCTTATTTGTCAGCTGCTCTTCCCATTTGCACAGTACTCTCTTTATTTCTACATTCTCAATTTTGTTGTATCTGTTAGCCTCTCTATTTCTGCCGTCTTGCTTCCGCAGAAAGTATACCGCAAGTTGGTTTTCTTGAGTCGAATTGAGTCCTTGAGTTGGTTGAGGTGGGATGCACATTGAAGACAGCCACCGTGTTCCCGATTGCCTTTCTCCCTTATTGAGCCTTCTCGTCGAACTGCTTCTCTTTTTTCACTCTCCCACCACCTCACCTTCCCACACATCACCTTCAGTGCACACACATTACAGTCACGTGTCATTGTCACATTTGGTTGGTCCATAACAGTGTAATATGTCCTGCTATAACCGTGGATCTTTGTAAGAGTGTGTAAAATTTCTATATATTTTCACTCTTATAGTGACTTAAAGTGTGTAGAAATATTTTTTTTCCCTTTACAGTCTTAAATGTAAGCCTGCTCAGGGGCAGGCTCCCTCTGTGGATATTTCCCTCAAAATGCTGTTCTAGCAATCACCAAAACTCAAATTCTTCCAGGAAAGATCACTTTCTTCAATCCTTCAGAAAAAATAGGACCTCATGAATTACTTTCTTGCCTTGGTGAGAAGGAAAGCTAGATGATATACTGAATTGTAACAACCAATTTGAAACCACTGAATTCATACTTTCCAATCACATGTAGTCTTTTTTTTTCTGGAAATCACAGAGTTCATCCCTATGCAGCTACTGTAGTGGTCATGGGGAGATCCCCACTGCACATCACCCTGTCAAACATTCCTTACTTTTGTAATCAATTGTTTCTTGCCATACTTCGTGGAAAGCCATTCCATTGAATGAAATAAAGAAAACTTGGTAATTTCCACAGAATATATTTCTTGACGACTAGTTTTGGCTGAACGCCATCATCAGGTCAGTTATACAGGGAAAGCAACAGCATTTATATACCTTTGGGGATTTTTGAAGGAAGGGTGAAGAGAGGGGAAGGGGACATGAAGGTTGTTTCATTTATGAGGTTTTCAGCGCACATGATTTCTATAGCCTCCCACGCATTTAGCTTCTTCCCATTGGGTAGAAATCGAAGAAGCTTTGGGGAGGAGGAGCTATGGTGGTCACATCGTTGGAGATGTGCCGCAAAGGCTGAATTTTCATTGTTCAAGCGGTAGCTCTGTTGGTGTTCTGCAGCTCTTGACTTCCTACAAAAATGTTGTTGCTTGTGTAGAATATCCCGAATTGCTACAATATTGCAATACATTGTTACAATAGAGAGTAATGTTTCTTTAAAAAGACTTAGTATTTTCAGGCAATAGCTTTAAGAGTGATCTAGGAAACATTCCATTCCTAAATTCTTCTATTATGCATGCCTTTGATGGAAACAGATTTATTAGGCTGTACTTAATTACTCAGCACAAAATGAGTTACCTTTAAATGCATTAATTTTTTAGGAAAAAGGTCATAAATAAGGAATATTTGATGGCTGATTTTGGATTCATTTGTAGGTTACACGTGTTTTGGGTGTACCAGCCATGAAGAAGGCCTGTGAACTGGTTGGTCTTTACGGTGGTCCTTGCAGGATGCCTCTGTTACCTCTTGATGAGAACCAGGCTCAAAGAGTAAAGGAAGCTTTCCAGAAGTCAGGCTTTATTTGAAACTGTGAAATCAATCTCATTTGCACAAACCATTTGAAAGGATGGAAATAGATCAGGTTAAATCATAAGAAAGTATAAGTTAAGTATTCATTAAGGAAGATAAAGTGGCCCTAATAGCTTGAAGAATACTATAAATTACAATAATTCCCAGCCAATGAGATACACCAGCCCATCAGATGATCTTTGATATTTTTTCAGAAGTTTTGACTTTTTGTGACAAAAAAGGGAGGAAATAGGATTACTCTTGGGCTAATCGTCTGCTAGTGGGTGGATTTGGCAGTTCTTTTTCCATAATTGATTACTATTGTCTATGTGAGTTATTTTGTCTTGGAAACAATTATCCCTTATTTTTGTTTATAATTTGAATTTATCATAGAAAAACTCACAATTATCACTTTATCTTAAAAGATTTTTCATGCTGTGGACTAGATAAACATTATTTTGTGCCCCAAAATGTCTCTGCCCCATGATTTGGCATGTACTGCCTGATGGAGGCTGGAAGTAAAATGGTTAATATAGTTCAAGAGCAGTAATAAAAGTTATTTATCTTTGAAACACACAAAATAATCCTCCCCTTAAAATTATCCTTAAAGTTATTTACACTGAAAGTCACTTTCTTCTAATGAAATTGCATTTCTTCACCATAGTGAAGAGATGCGATTTCATTAGAACATCTCTCCACCTATTGATTCCAGATTTTCAGAAGTCTTACAATAAATAATCTTGCTTGTCAACTTGCTCCTTTGAATTTTCTATCCCTTTACAAACACAAAATTGAGGTCCTACAACTTAAAATTTGAATGCAAATCTTTCATATAATTTTCTCTCTTTTGATCCTTTTCACTTAATTAAATTGAAACTTNAATTTTCTATCCCTTTACAAACACAAAATTGAGGTCCTACAACTTAAAATTTGAATGCAAATCTTTCATATAATTTTCTCTCTTTTGATCCTTTTCACTTAATTAAATTGAAACTTAATAATTCTCACCTTTTGCTCAAAAGATGCAGTTTGATCTTAGGCCACATTTTCTGGCAAGAAGGTTTCTAATGGGCTGGGAAAAATGGCAAATTTTTTATAAAAGTAACAGGGAGATCATGCATAATTGTGCATATACTTCTCGAGAACTTTCAGTCAAATATAAATTTTTTAAACAAAGATGGTTCGCTGTGCAAACAGGAGGAGGTAGCAATTGAGAATGGTTATGCTTCCCTCTTGTGATTCAAGAACAACAACATCACTATTAGAGATATCTAGTTGCTGAATGTGATGTAGCATATCTCTTGAAAGAAGAAACTGGGTTTGCAGGCTTGGGTAAAATAAACATTTAGGTATTAAAAGCAATATATTACGGACTGTCTCAGAGAGGTTTCATAGTCAATTTTTATTTAAAACTTTTGTCTGCAAAAATGCCTTTTTCTTCTGTCTGAATAGCTTATTGTAGGTACACCAGGTATATCAGCAGTTGCATTCTTTCAAATGACAACATTCAAAATTTCAAATAAATTCCTGTGATAAACTTTTAATAGAGTACTTTAACACTTAAATATTTTTCTAAAGAAAAACTAAGTATGACATCTGTTTTTCTATTAGCTTCTGAGTGGTTATTTTTAAAATTATGAGTTTGGGTGTTGTAATCACCCTGACGATGTGTAAAAGCAGCTGTTTGTAAGTCAAAAACTAAGAATATATTGTGATTGTAGTGACGGTAATAAATGGTTAGCACCACCTCACCTTCCCACACATCACCTTCAGTGCACACACATTACAGTCACGTGTCATTGTCACATTTGGTTGGTCCATAACAGTGTAATATGTCCTGCTATAACCGTGGATCTTTGTAAGAGTGTGTAAAATTTCTATATATTTTCACTCTTATAGTGACTTAAAGTGTGTAGAAATATTTTTTTTCCCTTTACAGTCTTAAATGTAAGCCTGCTCAGGGGCAGGCTCCCTCTGTGGATATTTCCCTCAAAATGCTGTTCTAGCAATCACCAAAACTCAAATTCTTACAGGAAAGATCACTTTCTTCAATCCTTCAGAAAAAATAGGACCTCATGAATGACTTTCTTGCCTTGGTGAGAAGGAAAGCTAGATGAAATACTGAATTGTAACAACCAATTTGAAACCACTGAATTCATACTTTCCAATCACATGTAGTCTTTTTTTTTCTGGAAATCACAGAGTTCATCCCTATGCAGCTACTGTAGTGGTCATGGGGAGATCCCCACTGCACATCACCCTGTCAAACATTCCTTACTTTTGTAATCAATTGTTTCTGGCCATACTTCGTGGAAAGCCATTCCATTGAATGAAATAAAGAAAACTTGGTAATTTCCACAGAATATATTTCTTGACGACTAGTTTTGGCTGAACGCCATCATCAGGTCAGTTATACAGGGAAAGCAACAGCATTTATATACCTTTGGGGATTTTTGAAGGAAGGGTGAGGAGAGGGGAAGGGGACATGAAGGTTATTTCATTTATGAGGTTTTCAGCGCACATGATTTCTATAGCCTCCCACGCATTTAGCTTCTTCCCATTGGGTAGAAATCGAAGAAGCTTTGGGGAGGAGGAGCTATGGTGGTCACATCGTTGGAGATGTGCCGCAAAGGCTGAATTTTCATTGTTCAAGCGGTAGCTCTTTTGGTGTTCTGCAGCTCTTGTCTCCAAACAGTGGGCTGTCCTCCCGATGTAAATGGCTGGACACTCCTTACACTCCAGTTGGTAGACCCCCGATTGAGACAAAGGATCCTTCTTATCCTTGACGTGGGATAATGCTTTTCGTAGATTCCAGGGGGTGTAGAATGCAGCTCTCAAATTCTTCGGAAGAAGATTAGCGAGTTTGTAAGATATCTTTCCCAGGAAAGGAAGTTTCACCCATTTCTTTTTAGAGTCGTCCGAGGGGGAGAGGGAGGGAAAAATGGAAGAGGAAGCCATTTTTCGTGTTTTCCTTTTTATAAGTTTGTCAACCAGTTCCGTAGAAAAACCATTATTCACTGCTATTGATTTTATAATGTTTA
>KZ308269.1:1421232-1451522 GCA_000376725.2 Ladona fulva
ACCTAAATATATCGGTTCAAAGAAAACCGCAACTTATTCCCGATTTTTTCGAAAGTATCACTTTCCTATTTTTCCTTCGATTACGATATTATTTAACATTGATTAAATTGCACCATGCTGTGCGGAATTACTTTTGCTGTGTGATAAAAGTATTAAAAATTAATTTTTGCCAACTGTCCAAAAGTGGCAACATCGCGCGCCGATCTCCCATAAGAAATGCACGGGGCCATAAGAAATCCATTGTGTCTTCATGATGTTGGACAGACAATAGTCCTTCGCATCACAATGATACAGGGGGTCAAACTTGACAAAATTCTGCGAAAAATGCCTTCTTCCGTTTTCCACAAAATCCATTCTCTGACCACGAATCTATGTGAGTTTTCCTGTCAATCTCTAGTCCTTCTAAAATTTGGCGTAACGCCAGTATTGCCTCTCGAGTGCCTTTTCCTGATCTAAAGCGAAATTGACACTATCTAATTCCATGTCAATTTTGTTTTTTATTCTATCTTTTATTATCATTGATTAAATTTTTGAAGAACACTCACGTGAACGATATTTTACTCAAACATTCTTCCGTTCAATTTGATTATGTCGAATGCGATAAGTTGGGTGCACATGATCGAATTCTAAGCTTATAAATATGACTATATCTTTCGCGCCACTTCACAATGCAAAAACGCCTTCTTTGATATAGAACAGAGCTAAAAATGTCAATCAAGATAAGCTACTTTTTAGTGCGAAAGTTATTTATGGAAGAAGCAAGATAATAATTTCAGAAATGAAGTTCCGGTAACTTGTTAGTCCATAGAGCAAGGTCTCGACTGAAAGGTCGGCCGGAACGGAGCTGTTTTGGTTATATGTATGTGATGTCGTGGAGGTCAGTAGTCTACACCAAGCCTAAAACGCAAAGATAGAATTGCAATTGGCACATCGATTGAGAAAAAGAACCAATTTACCACTCTCCGAATATGCCCTTAATCAACTCTATTAAAGAAGATTTTCTGTGGCTAAGGGTCTCATGATCGGATAATATATTTGTCATCCCTGAAGATGGCAACAGAGGACGTTGCCGAAACGTCGGTTTACACCGAAGAACTAACCCGGTTGTCTACCCGAGAAGAATTTCTTAGCAATATATTTGTCATTTACCTCATAGTCGCTCTCTTTTAACAATATCTTAATCATCAAGTCTTTATCAGCGCATAAGTACTCCAAATAAACTTCCAAAAATCCGCACAATACATTCTTATGGGGAAGTCGGGTGTCTTCAAGGATCGAATAAAAACAACACTTCTACCCGTACCACAGTAAATATGTATTTGCGACCTAGGTTTCGACGCGTCGCGTCATCTTCAGGCACATTATTACAAGTTACAATTCTATGTATAGTCACGGAGGGGTATGGGGGGTTGGGTTGGGTGGGTGGAGGGAGGGTAAAGCTTGAACAACTGAGGAAAGGATTGGAGAGGGATAAGGTAAGAGATAGTCGTTAATGACTGTATAGTTGGGATGGCTGCATGCTTTTAGGATTTATAGTTGTTCCAAGGAATTCATTTTCCTCCCTTTCTTTTCAAAATGGAGGAATTCCTACTTTACTGTGGTACGGGTAGAAGTGTTGTTTTTATTCACCGTTTTCAATGGACGCCTACCACAAAGTCTCGCCTGAATCAATTGATATTAGGATCAAATAAATTATCTCTAAATGATAAATGATATCTAAGAGCCGAGTAGTCTTTCGACGAGTTGCCTCAATGACGAAAAGTCTTGCGACGACTTATCTCAGCGACGGGTAGTCCCATATTCCGGCTGTCCTTCGACCAACTGCCACCGAACCAGCGAAAGGCGATATGTATCGTAAAAAAATGTTACGAGAAATCAGTGAATGTTATTCAAATGCTTCAATACGCAGGATGGATATCCCTAGAAGATATGAGATTTAAATTATAGCTTAATAAGTCCAGAGAAATTGCTTTTGTAGTTTTGTAGAAGATGTTGCTGATATTATGTGTCCTCTTTGTTACATAGGCCGTTCTAATTCTGAGAGAAATAGTTGGTAGAACAAATCGTTTCAAAAATTCATTTTTTCCGCGAACGAACGCGAAAGCAATCGATTAGGGAAGTAGAGTCATAGTGCATGCACCACCTTGCCTACGTCTCTATGAACGCCAGAAATGCTTTAGAATAAGCAAGTAGGAATATAGAACATTTCATTATGCGGTTCTACTTAATATCATTAGCTTGTTGGGGCTCCCGGATAGCAGGGGTGTGCAACGCGTTCGACTTAAATGAAAGCGGTCCCAGGATCATTCCCCGGTGGGAGCCTACGTTCGAAACTACCTTTGCTGTCGAAGCAATTTTAACGGTACACTACAATATTTGCTTGCCATCCACAGAGATGCTTTCGCGGACCGCACTTGGTCAGCAGGCCTTAGTTTGAAGACCCTTAGCCAAAGAGAAACACTTTTTGTAGAGTTGATTAAGGGCGTATTTAGAGATGGGGAAATTGGTTCTAATTTTCAATCGATATATCAATTACAATTTTATCTTCGCTTTTTAGGCTTGGTGTAGAATACTGGATTCCACGATATCACTCACATATAACCAAAACAACTTTTGACCATTCTCTATGAGCTAACAAGTTAACGGAACTTCATTTCTGAAATTATTATCTTGCTTCTTCCATAAATAACTTTCGCACTAGTAAATGACAAATATATTGCTAAGAAATTCTTCTCGGGTAGACAACCGGGTTAGTTCTTCGGTGTAAACCGACGTTTCGGCAACGTCCTCTGTTGCCATCTTCAGGGATGACAAATATATTATCCGATCATGAGACCCTTAGCCACAGAAAATCTTTTTTAATAGAGTTGATTAAGGGCATATTCGGAGAGGGGTAAATTGGTTCTTTTTCTCAATCGATGTGCCAATTGCAATTCTATCTTTGCGTTTTAGGCTTGGTGTAGACTACTGACCTCCACGACATCACATACATATAACCAAAACAGCTCCGTTCCGGCCGACCTTTCAGTCGAGACCTTGCTCTATGGACTAACAAGTTACCGGAACTTCATTTCTGAAATTATTATCTTGCTTCTTCCATAAATAACTTTCGCACTAAAAAGTAGCTTATCTTGATTGACATTTTTAGCTCTGTTCTATATCAAAGAAGGCGTTTTTGCATTGTGAAGTGGCGCGAAAGATATAGTCATATTTATAAGCTTAGAATTCGATCATGTGCACCCAACTTATCGCATTCGACATAATCAAATTGAACGGAAGAATGTTTGAGTAAAATATCGTTCACGTGAGTGTTCTTCAAAAATTTAATCAATGATAATAAAAGATAGAATAAAAAACAAAATTGACATGGAATTAGATAGTGTCAATTTCGCTTTAGATCAGGAAAAGGCACTCGAGAGGCAATACTGGCGTTACGCCAAATTTTAGAAGGACTAGAGATTGACAGGAAAACTCACATAGATTCGTGGTCAGAGAATGGATTTTGTGGAAAACGGAAGAAGGCATTTTTCGCAGAATTTTGTCAAGTTTGACCCCCTGTATCATTGTGATGCGAAGGACTATTGTCTGTCCAACATCATGAAGACACAATGGATTTCTTATGGCCCCGTGCATTTCTTATGGGAGATCGGCGCGCGATGTTGCCACTTTTGGACAGTTGGCAAAAATTAATTTTTAATACTTTTATCACACAGCAAAAGTAATTCCGCACAGCATGGTGCAATTTAATCAATGTTAAATAATATCGTAATCGAAGGAAAAATAGGAAAGTGATACTTTCGAAAAAATCGGGAATAAGTTGCGGTTTTCTTTGAACCGATATATTTAGGTNTACTGGGCAAAATGAGGAGCGAAGTAGTTTGCCTCACTCAGACAGAATGCTGTAAGCTGTCCACTTTGAAAGTATTATTTAATTTGCGGTATGATGATTTCAAATGTTGCCGAAACGTTTCGTCCGAAACGTAAACACAAGCAACCTTCCGATGTAAAAAGAACCTCATATCTGTGGTAGGTTTTTAACATTCCCGGAAAATATGCTTTCAGAATGTTATGCAGTTAAATTATTTCACCAAAGAAGTTACGTTAACATTTTTGTGCTACTCTATAACCGTACTGTTTGTCTGCTTCACCCTTCAGAGAACATGCGTGGTAAATGTCAGAGTATATTTCATATTGTGATTAATAGTGGGTTCGGAATAAATAACCAAAAGACAAGGAGGCATAGAGACCAAAAGGTTGGGAATTTATGGTATACATTGTAATTACGCTAGGGTAGCCAATCTATACGACCAAAATTACAACAATACAGAATTACAGCAATAGTAAGTTGAAATCTGATTTTAAAAAGATCTGTGTGTGTGTGATTAAGATTTCTGGCGGAACACGAAAACAAAAATAGGTTAGGAATAGAGAATAGAATTTCCCAATGAAATGAAATAAAATTTTCCTATTTAAAGCCATTAACCGCAGGGACTCATCTGGAAAGTCATTTCAGGGATTAAAAGAAATTAAGAAGACATTTCCAATATCCTCTGTTATTCTCGAGTGTCATGCTTTTCATAATCAGTTCATCCTTTCATTCACTTGTCTCAGATGAATCCATGAATTTATTTCGCAGTTTTTTTCACTTCAGAAGACAGCCCATTCCCAAAGGTCAAGAAGAAAACGTCGGTTTCCGTGATCGTTTATCGATTGGAAAATCTTTTACTTCGCACTTATCGTGGTGCTGTCTCGTGCGCCCCTCCTCTCCTACCGTCTTACTCTTGAACCCCTTCTCCTTTTCCATTCTAATTCTAGAGTCGGTTCACGGTGTCTCCACCGCCGTGTTAAGAATACCTTCAGCCTCCGCTTTGATTGGAAACGTAAATTAAGCGAGGAAAACTCCCTCTATACACATCATTGAAGATTCTTATCGTGTAGGTCCCATTCTTCCCATCTCTTTCTTTTCTTTCCTTCGCTCCTCTTGCGCATCTTTTTCCTACTCCGCGCGACAGCCGATTTACAACCAATGAAGGTGATCTTTCTCAATTTGCTTCCGCCGCCAATCGGTTTTCGTTCTTCGTCAGACGACGGACGCGCAAACATTTCCCAGTCTTGCTTTCTGAAGTAGCTTGAATCATCTCTTTCCACATTTTATGTGATCATCCTGTATGTTTGGCGCAATTTTACCTGTATAGTAATTTGAGGTAAATCCTATTTAATGAAAACACTCGGTCTTTAAATGATCGCGGCGATGATTGTTTTTACTCGTATTAAACCAAACCAACGAATCCTTTATATCTATCATATCTATATATACGAGGGTCATCCAAAAAGTAAGTTTCCCTATTTTTCCGCTCGACGTAGGATATAGGTAGGATGTCGTCTATTTTATGAAAATTCTTGCAATTTCGAATTTATGCCATTAATTTAAGATTGAAACAAAAATTAAATAAATTAAACGTACTTAAACGAACACCCCTATCAAGCATGTGGGGGCTTGAGTTATTTTAAAAATATATTTGTTAAAGTGTATATCTATTCGTCCTAAATGTCGTTTGGTAAATCAGGTTGATAAGAACGAAGGTTAAGAAGATAAGTTGTTAAGAAACACTCCTACATGGCCGTGTATTTGTACCTGCGCTTTGAACATTTTATTTTGTATATGCTTAAATCTCAGAAAATTACCCCTCTACATAAGGGCGGTCATTCTTCCGTTAACCGTTCTAGTCGTCCGTTCTTTCGTCAGTTGTAACCGTTATTTCTATACGGACCTGAAATCTCCGTAAACGTCCTCTGTTGCCATCTTCAGGGATGACAAATATATTATCCGATCATGAGACCCTTAGCCACAGAAAATCTTTTTTAATAGAGTTGATTAAGGGCATATTCGGAGAGGGGTAAATTGGTTCTTTTTCTCAATCGATGTGCCAATTGCAATTCTATCTTTGCGTTTTAGGCTTGGTGTAGACTACTGACCTCCACGACATCACATACATATAACCAAAACAGCTCCGTTCCGGCCGACCTTTCAGTCGAGACCTTGCTCTATGGACTAACAAGTTACCGGAACTTCATTTCTGAAATTATTATCTTGCTTCTTCCATAAATAACTTTCGCACTAAAAAGTAGCTTATCTTGATTGACATTTTTAGCTCTGTTCTATATCAAAGAAGGCGTTTTTGCATTGTGAAGTGGCGCGAAAGATATAGTCATATTTATAAGCTTAGAATTCGATCATGTGCACCCAACTTATCGCATTCGACATAATCAAATTGAACGGAAGAATGTTTGAGTAAAATATCGTTCACGTGAGTGTTCTTCAAAAATTTAATCAATGATAATAAAAGATAGAATAAAAAACAAAATTGACATGGAATTAGATAGTGTCAATTTCGCTTTAGATCAGGAAAAGGCACTCGAGAGGCAATACTGGCGTTACGCCAAATTTTAGAAGAAGGACTAGAAGTTAAATATCTTCTTCTTAGCTTCCAGACATTCTTTACCGTTCGTGTTAACATTCATTGATACGGATTCTCGTAAACCACTAGGGTCATTTACGTAACACTTTTACATCATTGATTCGATACTTGTAGACTCCCGACTTTCCGATAAGAATATATCGTGCGGATTGTACTTGAGAATTAAGATATTGTTAAAAGATGAGCGATATAAGGTAATCGACAAATATTTTTCCCAACATGGTTTTGGGTTTGACGCCATACCAATACAAAATTCTCCCTTTAGAAATAAATAACAAATTTCAATATTCAAAAGCACGTTTTGCATAGACAGTCGCCCAGCGATATCAAAAGTAGGATTCGTGCTTATTTTTTTGGAGCAAGCAAAATACTGTCTAAGTCTTGGGGAAAACCGTGTCACACAAAAGATGTACTCCCCTTGTTAGTGCGATACAAAAGGAATTATCTTATTGCTACAAAAGTCAGTCATTAAAAGATCATTTACATCTGACCTCACGCACGTGTGGCTTTAGGTTTCTCATCTAATTATTCACATAAGACCTTCTTTGGCGGAAGGCCAATCGCATGGTTCTTTTCGTTTCCGATTTCACTTGTTTCTAGTCTTTCCTTAATTGATCCATGTTGATATTGCTCGGATGCCTTGCATTGGCTTTAATTTCGAACGCCTCTGTTTCTTTAGAGCTTTTCTAGTTTCTTTATTATACTACCTAGAACTGTTATTTTGTTTAGAATATTTAAAGGGTAAAGATTTATTCCCAAGGTCGCGCATTTCCCGTACAAGGAAATTCCAGGCGTTCTCGGTATTTAGATTTATCGCGCGCGCTTCATACACCGTAAAATTAGATGCGAGTGTATTACGAAATCCTTTAATATCAGCTTTCGAATACGGATACATTTTGCAATAAAATTTTTGGCGCCTTACCATGTTAATATTTAAATCTATAACAACGGCTTTGTGATTAGATAATCCATCGTAAACAGATGTATTTTCTATTAGTTCGTGCGTATTTATAAGAAGGAGATCTAACACACTTATTTCTCTGGTGGGCTCTTTAACTATCTGATGTAACGAATTTCTTTGCGTTATACTCAATAAAGTTCTACAAGAGTCGCTATCTGGAGCTCATTTCTTAACTACATTATTTAGCCAGTCCGTATAAGGAAGATTAAAATCCCCTTCGATTAAAGTCACGCTATTGTTATTTTTACGCCAAGAAAAGCTTGTTTTGTTAAGGCAACCCAGAGCCTGACGTGAAACGATGGGTGGTCGGTAGAAAGCATATACATTGATATTCGGCTTATTGGACTGACTAATCGTGCACCAAACACTCTGGTTGTTTCCGTTTAGAAACGTATATGAGGCACTCCGATATTAGCTTTAGACCGTTATGAATACTCCGCCACCTGTATTATCCTGCCGATCTTTCCAATAGGTCTTCATATCTTTAGGAAACCCTCCGTGGTCGCTAATTTCATCTGTTAGCCAACTTTCCATACCTATGATTATGTCTAATCACTAGTTTGGACGAACTGCTCTTGATCGATTACTTTATTCTTTATCCTCCCACAATTTATAACACCAATCGATAAGTTATTAACTTTGGGTTAAGCCCGAGTGACGCATTGTGAATCTTATTCAAATATTACAAGACGATTTAAGGCATTCGCTACTATTTCCGCATTGATTCGCTTAGTTAGGAGCATCCCAACTATTTGAACGATGATTTTCTACAAGCACTGATCGTGATACAAATTAAGCAGAGGATATTAGCAGAATTCCATTAATTGCACACTCGATTTCGTTGAAAATGACGCAGTTCGCGAAAATTGCACTCACGACTTTAAAGCCCCGTCAGTGTTAAAACTTCCTTCGTCTCTTAAAAAAATTCCCTTTTTCCCACCATAATATTTCTTCATCGTATAATCGCAACAAAACAATGTATACACGTCATTTGATTAATCGGGTTGATAGAGAAACACTCATCGATGGCCGTATGTTCGTCGCTGCGTAGCGTAGTTTGAATACGCTAAAATCTCAGGAAGTTGCCTTCTCTTCATAAATTTGTCATTAGTTCCCATTATTAATTTTTATATGGACCTATAATACCCGTTTATTCTTTGACGATAAGGAATGAATGAGCTGGAATTTAACAATCGCCCTGATCGTCAAGGGGATGAGTTGCTAATAACCACAAAATTTGATAAAGTTATTTTATGAAAATTCTTGCAATTTCGAATTTATGCCATTAATTTAAGATTGAAACAAAAATTAAATAAATTAAACGTACTTAAACGAACACCCCTATCAAGCATGTGGGGGCTTGAGTTATTTTAAAAATATATTTGTTAAAGTGTATATCTATTCGTCCTAAATGTCGTTTGGTAAATCAGGTTGATAAGAACGAAGGTTAAGAAGATAAGTTGTTAAGAAACACTCCTACATGGCCGTGTATTTGTACCTGCGCTTTGAACATTTTATTTTGTATATGCTTAAATCTCAGAAAATTACCCCTCTACATAAGGGCGGTCATTCTTCCGTTAACCGTTCTAGTCGTCCGTTCTTTCGTCAGTTCTAACCGTTATTTCTATACGGACCTGAAATCTCCGTATAATCCGAGGAGATAATTCACGAACTCGAATTAACTGTATTCTTGGCTTCTGGATTCGAATCCGATCATTCTGAAGGAAAAGACTAATTTCTGAAGGTCTCCCAACCTCGTACGCTTTATTATGCATTAGTAAGATGAGTTTTCATATGTTTTTAAAAGCCTAATTTTTCTAGCTTATGCAACTATAATTTATACATTGAGGAGGAAAGAATACTTGAATATAAAGAATATTCTTTCCCCTTCACCGTTATGGAGTTCCACACAGTGATAGCTAATTTAATTGATTACAAATTTATACAATATTCATTCAAATTAGTATGCCTGGTATATTAGGCAAACATATTCATTCAAATTAGTATACCTGGTATATTAGGCAAACAGAAATTTATTACTTTAGCAAGCCAGAATAGGCATGTTTTCTCTTATATAACTTTTACGTTTCCTTTACATTACTCTACCGCTAACCTTTGTTTCCTATCTACCTAGCCCTATGTTAGAGCTGCTTACTTAACCAGTACCAACACTTACTCCTTGGCATGATACATGCCTTGCATGGATATCTCTGTATCTAGCAGGTGATGGAGGGAAGGGAGGATTTGGAGGGATAACCTAACACCCTAAGAAGTGGACCCCCCCAGTCCCTTGTGACGTGCATTGAGGTTCATCCCTATTCATGCATAGGGAGCCCTCTGCCACAGGTCCTGGAGCAAGAATACGACCTTACAGACTGATAATTAGTTCGAATGGCTGAGAAGTGAGTGCTTAGCTATCTCACCGCCACAGAAGAAGGTGAAAAGAGGGCCCCTGAAAAAGATGCCTGCGAATGTGGGCCTAAGAATGGGCTAGGGAAGAAAGGAATGCATGTCTACCTTCATCCCCCATAGAGCAGGTGGTTAACACATGTGGATGCACATCATTCTATATTACAGCCGCGTTAAAATTGTTATTGGCAGCATCTGACTACAAATTGTTCTAAGAATTCAGAAAATGCTGACTGTATAATACATTAATGACTTTAATTAATAATAACTAGAAATAATAGAAAGTCAGATGAGATTCAATTGAGGAATTACGAAAACTACTTCACTACAAAGTTTTTCTAGCAATGAAGTTTAAGCTTAAAAAATAACTTTTAAAGAAATTTTGGAAATTTTGCCTCAATATCTATAGTAAGTTCAGTGTATTTGTTAACTAAGAGGCTATTTGTTGATGAGAAAAGAAAATGCTTAGGGTACTCACATAGTGCTTCTCCGTTAGAATTTTCAGATAGAGCTCTAACCTGTGAAAAAGAAATATGATAATGAATATGGAAAATAAAACTTATTTCTTCAATCCATTTCACATCAGAAACTACAAATGTTATTATCCTCACATATCAAAATACTTTTCTTATATTGACTGTAAAACAGCAACGTCCATGGTGCGACATGTCTATGGCATAGATAAACACAATGATATTGAACGATAGGTTGATGAAAGTATGTATGCTTTATTTTTTATCAAACGCTTTCCGATTTTTCTTTATTGCAAATAAGTTAAGTAATATATAAGTAAGCGAGTGGCATTAAGGGTACACTTTAAGCAAAAAAAAAATCCCAGGTTTCAGTTAAAAAGGTTACCAATTGCCTAAGTTATTCCTTTAAATATTCAGTGAGTAATATATTACTTTATTTATTTGATCATTTTTGATTTCACAAATTGTGGTATTCATTTAAATTAAGAAATACTACCAAGCGAAAGAAAATATAAGTTTTTATGAAAATTTTTAAATATCATTGAATAATTTTTCATCTTTATAATTGATCGAAAGTTTCTCTTGAGATGATCCAAGAGCGACATGTTGGAATGCAACTAGTGATTTAATTTAGCGCGAGTACTTTTGTAGTAGTTACTTTGTAGTAGTTACTTTGTAGTACTTACTTTGTTAGTACTTTTACTTGAATACCTAATAACAACAATGCAATTCAGGATTAAACCGTGAGTGCGGGAATTGCACCATGCTTTGGAATTTTAACACTAAAGATCACAAAAATGCTGTTTGCAAAAATTCCACTAAAAATGACCTTGATTTAGATATGTCGACAGCACTATTATAGTCTTCATACTTCGTAGGCCAATATTAATCCTAGAAAATGTAAATGAAAATATCTGAAAATATATTGAAATTGAACGACGTTTCCAGCAATGCGTATTATGCCTATCGTAAATTCGGTAACAATAACTGATAAAATGGCTTTTAGATTAAGTGTGTATGATAAAAACGAGTTAAGGATCTTCGACTGAAGTGTCGTTAAATGTAAGATAAAATAAAATTATTATCACAGAGCTTCATGTATCAGTATTTGCTAATGCATATTTACCATCCCTCCCTTGAATAAACCTATTATGGGAAATATATATTTATTAAGATATTCTATTTAAACCTTTCTCTGATGAAATATCAAAGTAAAGGGATAGGAAAAATGCACAACAATAGCATGTATTCCATATAAGCGGTGCAAAAGCTAACGCGTAAAATAAGAAAGCAAAACTGATTACAGACTAACTTAGGAATTATGGAAGTAATTAAACCACAGGGAATCGGCACTTTGCAAATTAAGAAATATAGTTTCAAAGACGATGATTAGGATGCGGAATTTCTCTATGCTTTTCTTTCCAAAAGTCTAAATCTCCCATGGATAGAAGGCATGCTGTTAACATGCGAAACCTTTTACCCATTTTCAGTCATGCTTCGCTTTAAATTCATCATCAATAAGCGCGATAATGTAAACAAAATGTACAAACTGCTTCTAAAATAAAATTTTAATATTTCTCTTTCTCCCTGTATGAAGAGATAATTAAAGCAGAAACTCATAACTAGTTAATTTCATCTGAAAAAGTCCGCCTTTAACATCGAAAACAGAAGGAAAAGAATCGAAGGTCGTTGGAGACTCAAATCGGGTCTAATGAAACTATTTGCGTGAGCGCAGCTCACTTTTTCTTGAATAGTGAAAGCAACGGAAAGGAAAAGCAAATATCAATGGTATTGGAAAAGCTCCTAGTATATGCTGCATTGTATTTACACGTGGACTTAGAACAACATAGAGAGAACGCGTTAGGGAAACAGTATATTCGTGACGAAAAGTAATGCACCAAAAGGTATTGATATGGAACAAATACGAAAGTGCTTTAAAATGAAGCTCAGGATAGAAAATACTTACAACTATCATTGCTAGTTTTTAAGACGAAATATACGAATGAATTTTCACTAAAGATTAAAAATATAAGATGAAATCCTGTTGGAGATTAGCTCGAAGTAAACTACCATATCAGTATGTCAATATACGATAGGTTATATTTTCTATCACAAGTAAAAGCTCGGAAAACTACTTCTCTCTACTCATAGGAAATTTAATGTTTCTTTTGTGAGATATTATTTACTTACATTGAATGAATTATTATAAGCTTTACAAACAATCGAGAGTAATAAAAATAACAGCTAATGCAATCTATGAATAATACTAACTAATCGTTGGAAAAATATAGTGTCAGCAAAGAGGAAGAGTATTCGAAAAGGATGTTCATTCATGCACACGGAAGATTGTTTAAAAGATCAAAGACACTAAATTCGTAATATTTACACTCAATCTACAATCAAAAGTTTTTGTATTATTTTGTGTAATAGAGCAGCAAACTTTCTGTAAGAATGCCAAGAAAAAGAAAGAAAGAAAGTTTTCCTCAAAAGAATATATCCTGAAATAACGTGTCTCAAAGTTGATAAAAATTCAATGGTACTTGGCTGGACTTCGTGGAAAGCCATAATAACAAAATAAGCAAGCACTTTGTTATTTCCACGGAGAATATTTAATATAACGACCGGTTTCGGCTCGCGCCATCATCAGGTGCCTGATGCAGGTGCTTGCTTATTTTGTTATTTTTGTTGGAATGGAATGACCCTACTGTAAATAATTACTTTGTTTTATTTTAAAACTCGGCGATACTCAGCAAAAGCGTAATTAATTTCGCTTTCCTTATAGTGATAGAGTTATAAAATGTTGTAAGTACCAGCTTTACACCTATTACCGATAGTAAAGAAATGTCATTTGATTTATTAATACGAAGATTTTCCACAAGATCCTATATATTTAAAGGATGATTTAAAGCTATTANGTGGAAAGCCATAATAACAAAATAAGCAAGCACTTCGTTATTTCCACAGAGAATATTTAATATAACGACCGGTTTCGGCTCGCGCCATCATCAGGTGCCTGATGCAGGTGCTTGCTTATTTTGTTATTTTTGTTGATAAAAATTGATGTCGTACTGCAGAGGGCTGTGGTAGGGGATCAAACAAATGACTATATCTCAGAAAGTATTGCTCTGATGGATGTAAAACTTGGCCAATGTTCATTGAGATTATGAGTCAATATTCACACAAAATGTCCTTGAAATCGGTGATTGTCGAGCGGGGACCATTGGTCCACTTGACATGGAATGACCCTACTGTAAGTAATTACTTTGTTTTATTTTAAAACTCGGCGATACTCAGCAAAAGCGTAATTAATTTCGCTTTCCTTATAGTGATAGAGTTATAAAATTTTGTAAGTACCAGCTTTACACCTATTACCGATAGTAAAGAAATGTCATTTGATTTATTAATACGAAGATTTTCCACAAGATCCTATATATTTAAAGGATGATTTAAAGCTATTATTCCTTAATTATGTGAAGTCGATTTGGGAATTCCTATAATTCGTGACATTAATTAAAAAATAAAATAAGGCGATAAATATTGAAAGTAGAACGTTCAGCTTACTTCAAATGGCGACCTTGTAAACCCTTGTCCTCGGAGGTCTTCGGTAACAACTCTTTTCAAGGCACTTTCGCTTCAGAAACACGGGTAACTCACGCGCCAGTGCAATATCCTAATGGGATACGACTCACTTACCCAAAATCTGGAAAAATGAACTACCGAATTACTAAATCGTGAAACAATTTCATTCGGGGTAGAAATTTTCTACAGCTATGGGCATATGTTAAAATATCCGAGTAATTTTCAAATTCAATTTTACTTTACATTAAACTATATTCCCATTACCACTACGATTTAAGATATTTGGTTTAAGCCACCGGAAATAAAAGAATTAGAATAGATTATAGCATCTAATTCTAGTGCCAAGGTTAATTATTGAAGAAAGTATAAATTTACTTTTTAATTGGTTTCCGATAACTATTTCGAACATAAGATGAAAAAAGTAAGAGCAAAGTCATAATAATTTTCAAAATGGTATTTGCCCTTTTTCCAATAGAGAAAGTATGAATTAAAGTTTATTGGTTATTCCATAGAAGCAATTACGAGCATAATACAATAAACGTTCTTATTATTACAAATTACTTCTATCTCAAATGAGTTGTGAAATAAGTACGGGTCAAAATTAATACGAAATCGCAAAGGAAAGTAATGAGTATGGGTCTGAAATATGAAATTATTGAACGTATTATCGGTAATGTAGAAACATGAACGTCATAACGAAATATAACGCAGCGGCGACAGCTAAAATAGGCATTGGACTTTAGAAATATTTTGAGAGAGTATAATGACAAAAATGTCTTTTATTGATCACATTTTGATCAAATGATATAAGCTACACAAAGCAGATAATTTATTCAGAAGTTCGATGTTTTTTCGACCCCTTCAATAAAAGACGCCATGGGAATCATGGACAATTACAAAATATCTCATCTTATAGTTCGCAAAAGCTTTCATAAACACTTTATAATGTTTATTTTATGGCATTTATTTTCTATTTCGAAGAAATTATTGAAATACTTCGAGTAACTTTTGATTCATGTCCGTTAAATTCAAACAAAGATTTCCGTTATACCCACGCTTCGAGACATCTGCGAAAACTCACTCGCAATACCATCAAAATAATATTTTGTGAATGAAATGCCAGAGATCGCGATAAGTATTAAAAGAACAATTATTTGATCATACGGAAACAGGGACACTAATACCGGAGAATCGGCAAATGGAAACAAGTCTTACTCGTATAGAGGCGAACGTCTAGCAAATATGTCACGCTACATCGAATCTCTTAATATATGAAATATTAGCTCGCAAAATCAATTACTTCTTCAAAAAAGACAAAAGGTTTTGATAAGGTATTTATCAACTTACCATACAGAGAAAATCCTGGGTGGCAGCCACGGAACTCTTGACGCCTTGAAATATCGTATCGTGTATCCCTATGTTTTGATGAATATTCATTTTGCGAATAATAATTATTACAAAAAGAAGACGTTAAACATTAAAATTTCGCTTCAATTCCCCAAGTTCAGAACTAAAGTGAAGTCTCTCGATTCAAATCTTAACGGTTTTTTCAAAAAAAATTCTGACAGCAGGTCCAATCCAGAAGAAGTCTCGGCAGAAACTAAGAAATTACTTTCTCGAATAATCTTTAAACACGAATCCTGTCCTCTGATTCGTCGAAATCGAATCCTTAGTCAATCGCCCACCCGCCCACCACCCTTGATATATTTTTTGAAAAATTTTAATTAAATTTAAATTTTTATTCAAATTAATAAGGTATCAGTTCGGTCGAATTCTAATTTTTTTTTGGAATATTTATTCTGCTTAAATATTATTTTTTATCCATCAAGTTAATTTGGCGATTGCCCGAAGGGATACCTAGTATATATCATATGTATAAACAAAAGAATGGGATAAGCGCATCGGCAACCTTAATAGATATAATTGGTTATTACAAATAATATTAATTGGAGAAAGTGACTTGCACGAAAGAAGTTCTTCTTTTAGCTAATTCCCCGCGAATTTAAGGATTCAGGGGAATAAAATTAATTTCCAACTTTGGAGTATTTCATTACGAATTCTCTCTTGCTTATCGGCTCATGCTATGATGTTTGCAACAAAGAAACATAATAAGTTATGTAGGGAAAATAGAATAAATATTTCTATCGTGCTATACTCCTACAAATCCTACTATCGTGTTATACTACCTACAGAGGTGGCGAACCTTTGGCACGCATACCAAACGAGAGTTCTTTGACACTCGGAACTCTAACAGCATTATCCTTGTCAAGAATTACTCACTTAAAAATGAAACCTCAAAGTAATTTTCATCAGTTTATTTAATTTGTTTTGATAATTAATAATAATTTACCACAATTACATATTACCATGTACACAATACCTTAAACTCATCATCGACATAATAAAGCAAACGATGACAGCTTCTCTATCTATGGCTTGGGATCAGTTTGGCACCTAATTCTTTATGCTTCTGAATAATGGCACTCTTGCTAAGAAAATTTCCTCATTCTTACTTAAGGATGTACCCCAGAAGAATGAACGAGAATGTTTGCATACTACTCGCCACTCAATAATTTTTTTATTTTTACCAATAGTACTGAGAACGATTTGTGCTTAGTTTGTGTCAGACCACATAATTATTGTATATCAGTTGGCAATCCTTGAAATGAATCATAACTTTCTGAAGCGCGGAAATAAATTGTGTGATATGGTAATCACAACCTGTAATATGGATCCGCAACTCGAAATCCATACCTTTGGTAGCTTCTTCACTGTCTTCTTCGAACTTTCTCATCACACATCAAGAAACTCGTTGATACACTGGCTATTGCAGCGGCCACGTTCTTTGCACATCAATAATGACAATAATTGCAGCACACGTAATGGAATTAAGAAAGTAATTTATTATTACTAACATCGATGCACTTTTCTTCCTAAAACAAAATTTCACAGATTTTGGGGGAATCACAAGGTAAAAGGTTCGGTTTTGACTGCACAGAAACTTCCTCTTCGATTACTCTGTGGGCAGCTTATCCATCCCATGTCTTCAACACTCAAAATACATCTACAAGAAAAGGTAGCCAGTGCTTTGAGAAGTAGATAAGAACCGCCATTACTAGAACCAGAACGAAAAGCACCAGTCACTTTACATTACTCATTGCTCCGGGAATACCATTTACGTAATTCAGACTTTTCAAGAGGATCGAAATTTTCCAAAAGAGCGGGAAAATGCCTCGAAATGACCTCATGTTTGCATTGAGGACGTGGTTGGAATGGCCATCTGAAGTTGAGCAAATTTAAAGCTCTAATAATATTTTATAGATGTGATATTTTAGTAAGCAAGATTTGCGATGTCAGAGTACACTCATGGCATACTGCAGCAATAAAGGCTTTTCGACGATTTAAAGTTCTAAATTCAGTGATTTCCTTAAGTTAGGTGAACAGCTCCAAACCTGGAATGGAAGAATAGTCAAGGGAACAAAGCACCTGGAAGAAGGAATGAAATTCATGGTTGAATTATAGGGAAAAGGGAGTTCTTCGCACAAAAAGTTTAAATGTAAGCACGCATGAGAGATGTTAAACTACAGAATTTACTTGATCGATTAACAACGACTTAATCATGATGTCAATGATAATGTTTATTCTACTTATATGGAATAATTTGTTGATATTTCTGAATGCTAAATATCATTGAGCGCGGTATGTTCACGGATTAAGTCTTGCAATTCATTTCACCTAACTATTCGATTACAGTGTCGAAGTACTGACTGAGGGGAAATTTATGTTTATTCGAGGTACTGAGTTGGGAGATTTTTAACATTATAAAATCTAGAGAGCAGGAAGAGCAACTATAGAGAGAATTGAGGCTAACTAGACAAGAGAGAATAGGGGTCCGTTCTTTTCTCGCTAATTCATAATGCTTATAATTCATATGTTCAATTAACCCATACATCTTGCCGATACATGTTTCTTTCTTTGTGTAATCGATTTCAACTTAGCCTGGACCTATTGAAAAATGTCATTGGAGTTGGTGCTAATTTGTAATTTGATACGTTGTTAGATTCAAGTTCGAAACATATACGGAATATTTAATTTAAGCTATCCTCGATGCTTATCCTCGTAACGTGAATTAAATGCCCATTATTATCCCTGTGCTTGTAATTAGCGTTGCTTCAACTAGATATTTACGAAAGTAGGTGCTATGGAGAATTTCCGTTTCTTTAAAACGTTTGTTTTCGAAAAATTCGAAAAAATTGGTATTTTTTATGTATGCTCATGGTTGCAGAAAAAGCTCTACATGGATAAAAATTTTTTGAAAATTTCTTTGAGAGAGTGAGTTGTCTCATTGCGATACTGCCCTGGCGCGTGAGTCACTCGTGTTTCAAAAGCGAAAGTGCCTTGAAAGGTGCAGTGACCGAAGAGGACTAGGGTTTACGAGGTCTCTATTTGAGGCAAGCAGAAAATATATTGAAAAGTTATAGTCATTCTTAATTTTAATAAATTTATAGGACTTTCCAAATCTATTATAATTCCTTTACCTGGTTAAGGCAGGGTTGCTATAAATCATCTGAAATATTTGCGATATTGTGGGAGATCTTAGTAGTGTTGCATTTAATAAAGCTTTCATAAAAATCGCTGTATTCTGTAGAGTTATAAAGGAATTTAAAACATTACCATTAGGAAAACGGAATGAATTGCACGCGGTTTAATTTAGTGTCTTTGATCTTTTAAACAATATTCCGTGTGTATCATTGAATATCCTTTTCGAATATTCTTCCACTTTGCTGACACTATATTTTTCCAACAATTAGTTAGTATTATTCATACATTGTATTATACATTAATTCATTTAATGTAAGCAAATGATATTTTGCAAAAGGAAAATTAAATTTCCTATGAATGGAGAATATCAAGGAAACGTCACTGCAATAATTTTCGAACTGAATACGTTTTTAACATGAATATAAGAAATTTTTGAGACTTTACGTGTTTAAAGCTTATTTAACAATGGAGATAATTTGCTTTCTCTGAATATTAATTATTTAAATTTTATAATGATTAGTAGATATTTTTTACAATTCTGTAATATAGACAGGAAATTGCGTTGGTAGTAGTATTGTTAAAAGTATTTCGACTGCAGAGGTCATTTCGCTCGTAGGGAATCCGTGAATCGAACCCAGAACCGCTTTTCCCGAAGTCGAACGCAGGGACATAATATTTAATTGGGAATCATAAATCGATACTTAAGATTCCGAATAACATTAAAAACGACAAAATTTGAAAACAGGAAAAATTAAACCAGTTTAACTTTAGCTTTAAATAAATGTAAATAGATCAACGCACCAACCCAGAAACTCTATGGTGTTATTTTCATTGTTATCCTTATGTCATTGAAGTTATACTTAGAAGCAGTGCATTTATCGCATTCTCACGCTGATTTAGCGTAAAATGAAAGAAAAGTCAAGATAAAACGTTAGTCATCTTCATCTGAGTAATATTATTGACGGTATCTTCTATAATTACTAGCTTCTCTTTATCAACATTAATTACTTAATACTTACTTCCCTATTTCGTCATCACTTACTTCGTCACATCATTGAGGATAGCTAAGCATTGATATTCATTTTGATAATTATTTATCTGAGAAAGTATTCTGGAATGTGTTGAATAAAGACATAAATCAAACGAAATATATTAATGAAAATATCATATTGGTATTTAAATATATAGCAAGGGGATATTACTTAATATTATACTGCGGTGAAGGATCATTAAAAAACCTGCTATGAGAAGGAAGTATGGACGATTACACGATCCTGGCTACAGGAAAGAAAGCTGAAAGTAGCTGAAACGAGGATGCTGCATAAAATGTGTGGAGTAACGAGAAATGATAAAACATGAGCATATGAGAGGAACGTTAAAAGTAGGCAAGAAGGTAACAAGAGGGTTGACTGCGAAGTTATGGACATATGCAGAGAAGGACAGAGGACTAAAATGGGAAAAGAGTTGAGAACCTGGAAGTTAGTGGGATGAATGGAAGACCAGAGATGAGATGTAAGGACAAAGTGGCAGTAAGTGACAGTAGTAAGTTAAAAGTATAGTAACAATTCATTTAAAAAAACTTTAACCTTTTATTCGCTGATATACTAAATATTAAAAAATATTAGGTGTTAGGCTTTATAATCAGTGGCATTTGTGTATTTGTATTGTGTCCTGAATTGTTTATATTACTGCATCAGACGATTATACTGCTTCTAAAGATGATAGGTACATACGTGTGTAAACTGGAAAAAAATGAGTTCGTTTCTGAAGTTCATTTTTTAAGATTCCCCAACTCATCAATACCAAATCAACGGTAAGAAAACAACTGGTCAAAATGCCTTGGTAGTGTCTCACATATCAGTAAATAGGCCGCACACGAAGGTTAATATTATCCTTCGGACAAAGCTATTGTAATCCTCATCCTTGAATCTGAATTACTTTCGAGAGCGATTAGATAAGATGGCGATGGTTGCTACCAGACACAGAAATAGACAATCTATCAATAATCGCTATTTGTAAATATCATAGGTGAGTTTGAAGCTCATTTCTTACTGCGAAGCTGACAATAGCCATGTTGTGCAATTAGTACGGACAAAGCGTTGGTGATTAACAAATCTCATCCTTGGGAGCATCTTGTTGTCTTCTAGAACAAGGATATGGACAGGGAGATCTTGCTAGCTACAAACATTTGTGAGATTATTAATTAGAAAATTTTGATTTGGGACAATGTAAAAGTATTATACCGAATGTCAAGATTGACCGAATTTATACCTGATTTACTTTAGACACCACACAACCACAGTCAATGTAAGTAGATTTGGTGTATTCCGTATTTTATGAGCTTTCCACCATATCCTACGAAAATAATACGTAATTAGTGAGATGCATTTGAGTGCATTATTCGCATTTTTACTTATCTGTCGCATGTTTTAATCTTTGTTTCCATACACATTTAAAAGCAAAATTATCATAAAGAATTTACATCTTAAATTTAGTCTTGCCACAACATCAACTTGGAAGCTATTTCTATTCCGGTTAGTATACATCGGTTGCTATGACTGATTTGTTTTAATCGATGACGCCATGAACCAGGATGTTTCACACACTCATATGAGCCCATGATACGTTTCCAAAAGAGATGTACGTAAATTACGTTTTCATAACTTGCAGAGGTTGTTCCTTTTACAAAATTAAATTGGAAAAAATGGTCCTACGAATTTGAGACAAGTGTCTAAAGAAAGGAAAATGATCATAGAATCGTATTTTAGTCGTGAATCATTCATATAATTTTGAAATTACGAGAACTTTGATAAAATATACGGAAAATTCGCAAACTTTTTGGGAAATAAACAACCCATCCCTTTGACGACCAAGGCAATTTTTGAAAATTGATTTAATGAGTTACAGGTTTGGCAGTCCAAATTCACCCTTTTGCAAATCAAATGCATCATTTTTCAAAACAAATTCATCCTTACGCTAATCAATTGCATCGTTTTACAAATCAGATTAATCCTTTTGTAAATCAATTTCACCTATTAAGAAATCGTATTTCTANAAAAAAAGGAAAATTTTGTATTGTTATATACAAATTTCTCTTTTGAGGCATAAGTAACGAAATCGAGTAAAAAACGTTTGTATTTGGAAGAGGAAACCCCAAAATAATTATCAAATTTGATAATGGGTAAATTATATTTGGAAACAGCGACTTAGCTGCTTTTTCGGTAGCCAATCTATTCCTTAGTCGGTTCTTAATTTTACCGGCTCCACTGAATTGTTCTTCTCCGAGAAAGGACCTTTTTAGAGAATTGTTTGAATATTGGGCAGACAAGACTGGACTCTGACTGACCCATTTTGAAAGTTCCAAGACTGAGAACTATTGGCGGGCCTATATTCATTTAAGACTAATTCAAATCTTGATGTTCTTATTTACAATTGCAATCGTCTCCTATAATATCCGTGCCGGGTTCAGTAGAATGAAACTTATGAAGCCTATGCAATAATTTCGACTCCACCTGTTCATTCACAGCTTCGTTCAAACACCTCAGCTTATATATGTTAATATTGTACTTAAATTACCGTTATATATCGCCATCGTCACATAACAAACACTATAATTTTAAGAACGAAATTTAGGTAATAGAATTAATAATTCAATTATTTTAAAATAAAAAAAAACTGTTTGTGTGTATTACACTCAGGTAGAATATAAGATACATTTCATATAAAAGTGCGTGTTTAATAAATACGATATTAATAGATAGATGATAAACTCCGCTTTGATAGTGTCGGAGTCAGGTTAGGAAATGAAGTTTGAATGTGAGGTTTGACCATATCGTATTGGTTTCACCGGGACAGTACCAGCTTTGGGGTCTTTATCCATAAAGATTAAACAAAGAGTCTTACATGTACAGGCTCTCTGATATCTGCTACCGAGGTTATCGTTAGTGAACATAATCCATAGGTGTAAGGGAACAAATGGAATTCGCTAAGAGATTTACATGGCTGATCGGTCAAAAATGATTAAAGTTTGAGGAAATGTTATGGTTATAAACAACCCGAGCTCTTGACGACGATTGCTGGATCTGAACGCATGCATTTTCATACAAAATAGGCGAACCTGCGAAAATCGCTGCTGCCGATTCGTTTCGCTATTGCACGGTACAAGGACCTGCTTATCAATGTAAAGGTTTCTGTATAATAAGAAGGACTCTGTATACATTCTAGGTAAGAATGAACAACCGAAAATCCCAATACCAATGCATTAAATTAATGAATCAATATATTTTTAAATAAGCCATTTTAAGACCATGAATATCGAAAATTTGGTCAAATTTGACCCACGGTGTAATTGTAATGCTCAAGAATGAACTTATGACAGTTTTATGCGGAATTTTTTCGGATGTCCATGCGAATTTTTACATATTTCAGCTCCAAAAAACGATTTTAGTATTTTCGGCATGCCTTGTTCAATTCTGTGCAGAGTTTATATAATCATTTCCTTCAATTACACTTATTTGTTATTTATTTCGATTGGTTTTTGTTATTTTCTTATTCCATTTAGTACAGAGTGGACTGACGTCCA
The DNA here is from genome assembly GCA_000376725.2 of Ladona fulva. NCBI lineage: Eukaryota > Metazoa > Arthropoda > Insecta > Odonata > Libellulidae > Ladona > Ladona fulva. Next base: position 1,444,258 of record KZ308269.1, read on the forward strand.
ACCACTGAAACAATTAACATCGTTTACACATTCATTTACTATTTAATTATTTATTTATTCCTTATTTCGTGATTTTCTCATCTAGTAAATCTAAATTATACTAAATAGTATATACAGCACTATAAATCTACAGCATAATTATACATTGAATCGTGATTTTGACAATTGGAATTTCTCGTTATAGGTATTGTTTATTAGAAACTAAATCTACATGTTTTATCAATTTAATCGCCATTTCGACTCGAGAACAGCACCCGAAGTTAAAAAAGGAGTCTCTATTTAATTTTCGTACGACCTAATTGATGATTAAACTTAACAAAAAAAAATGCTTGCGAAATAAAAACAATGATAAACTTGACCTGTTTTTCTAAGGTAGGTTACTGATCGGATACGTAAATGTTGTAGATGGTGATTATCGATGCGGTGGTTATTACAATAGATAATTATTTAATCTGGTCTGTCTGGCAGAGCTCTTTAAAGAGGATTTTAACTTGTGATGGGACGATTAATTGGGATTATCAGAACTTTTTCGAATCGGAGAATTTTGAACCTAATTTCCACCACAACAAACCACTCTTTGGAATTCATGGTTTACAAACTTATCTTCAATTTTTGCTAATAATGATAAATACACAAATTAATACATATTGGTGAAAAATATTAGTTAAACTAAAATGTATAGTTCTTTATAACTCCTTTCGGATTTATTTCGATGAAAATAAAATTTGACTACGCCCACAGAAAATATATTTGAGAAAATACCTTGATTAATTAATGATGGAGGTAATATTTTCTAAAATAAAATTTGACTACGCCCACAGAAAATATATTTGAGAAAATACCTTGATTAATTAATGATGGAGGTAATATTTTCTAAAATAAAATTTGACTACGCCCACAGAAAATATATTTGAGAAAATACCTTGATTAATTAATGATGGAGGTAATATTTTCTAAAATAAAATTTGACTACGCCCACAGAAAATATATTTGAGAAAATACCTTGATTAATTAATGATGGAGGTAATATTTTCTAAAATAAAATTTGACTACGCCCACAGAAAATATATTTGAGAAAATACCTTGATTAATTAATGATGGAGGTAATATTTTCTTACCAGAACGGAATTGGCTTGAAGGCGAAATTGATGTGACAATAATATTTTCATAATACAGATTAAGAATTTTATGACGTAAGCTTTTTGGGCGTTTCAAATAAAGACATTTATTCTCTTTATTGTTTAAACTATGACCCAAGTGTATCGATCTAATGGATACCTACTCTATTTTTAAGCTATTGCATACATAAATACCCTATAAGCCGCCTTTCGGCGTGTGGCAGGGAGTGTAAACACCGAGCGCTCAAATTACCATTTCAGCTTATTCTAGAAGCGTATGGTTCGCGAAGACAATGGGTCCCTAAACCGACTTGTCCTGGAATCTATTTCTCTTATTTTACGCTCGGATAGACCGAAGTAGCAGAAGTGGGTCGCATAATACCAAATACGTCTTCCGCAAATGTACTCTCTGAATTTATCAAGCAGTCGAAGCCAAGCTTATAATCTCCTTTATTTCAAGGATTTACAACCTGCGCCTGAGAACATTTTCGAAACGCTTGCTTTTCTATCGTAGCACTTTTTAACAAATCGCATCGCCTGGCGCTGCACTTCCTCGAGTTCGCGAGCATACGTTTCTTCCGCTGGGTCCCATATACTCGCCTATATACATATATAATAATTATATAACTCGTATATAATTATTCTACTAATGTTTCATTGATAAGTATATTTTGTTCATCAAGTATTTGTTTCCCAAACAAGAGTAACTAAAGTTAATGAATTTTAATCTGCGAAGGAATCAGATTCTGGAATCGTATTTTAATCGGAAGTTCAGAGAAGTAACTAGAATTGTATTTGAATAATTTCAGAGAAGTAACTATAATTGTATTTGAATCCGTAAAAATTTGATATCATCTTGATAGTAATTTTAACTCAATTTTTTCACTTTTCACTAACAAGTATTTGAACTCACGGCGATTTCCCTATGACCTGATTTCTTTAATGAGGATGATGAATCAAGTGGAAATAGACACTTTCATCGCGGGTGTATCGGGAAGCTACTGCACTTCTCTTGCACGATAGATAACTGCAACGAAAAGAGGTAAGAGATCCTTTGATTAGTGACATCTGTTTATTAACAAGAGATATGAAATATCATGTTTATCTTCAAGATCCTGGCAGGGGAAGCACAAAAAATAAGTAGTATAATTTGTTCTCTTCCTGCAGCGAAATGTATTTCGAATTACTTATCAATTCTTATTTCAGAAAGGTTAACAGTTTTAGACTACAAAAACCTAGTTGCAGTAAACCTATGTCATTATATACAGTTTCAAGAAATTGTATTTATAAATAAACAGATGTCGGCATCGTGATAAAAGTTCTCACTCCCGTTTCTTGTTCGTTTTCTCCCTGGTCGAATTCAAAGTTATTTTCCCTTTGTCTCCTTCCTTATTGATGGAGGTAGGCAACCACCAAGAAAGTAATCGGTGACGAGGGCCAGCTCTACGTAGTGTACCCTGACTACTGGACCTGACCCCTGGGTGTACGTACTCCCAGGGGTCATTTCTGGTTTTAAAAGGTTGTTTTTTCCAACAGATAAATTTTAATAATCCTTAGAATAGACGCAGCAAAATAAAAAAAACGCTGCTGTTATTATTTCCTGAATAATTCCTTCAGTAATATTATGAATAAAATAAAAATAATAAATTGCAAATGAATGCAAGATAAGAATTTAAGAATATCTTCCGTTAAGTTCGCACAATTTATACAGCCTTTTTCATTATAAATTAAATATAAAAATCAATAGAGAAAATTTATCGAGTTTACCATATAGCCAAGTGTGCTGCGCGGCCGCATTTGGTAGAAGCGGTCCAGGGTTCGATTCCCGTTGCAAAGCCCATACGTGCCAAATGATCCAAGTTGTCGAAGAACTTTTAACAACAAAACCACTACTATAATATTTTATCAGAAGACTTGTTTGGCATGAATTTAATAATTACTTGCATATTACCAGTAAGTGACTGTAGTGAGTGAGTTAAAAGTATAGTATCAATTCATTAAAAAAAACTTTAACCTTTTATTCGCTTATATACTAAATATTAAAAAATATTAGGTGTTAGGCTTTATAATCAGTGGCATTTGTGTATTTGTATTGTGTCCTGAATTGTTTATATTACTGCATCAGACGATTATACTGCTTCTAAAGATGATAGGTACATACGTGTGTAAATTGGAAAAAAATGAGTTCGTTTCTGAAGTTCATTTTTTAAGATTCCCCAACTCATCAATACCAAATCAACGGTAAGAAAACAACTGGTCAAAATGCCTTGGTAGTGTCTCACATATCAGTAAATAGGCCGCACACGAAGGTTAATATTATCCTTCGGACAAAGCTATTGTAATCCTCATCCTTGAATCTGAATTACTTTCGAGAGCGATTAGATAAGATGGCGATGGTTGCTACCAGACACAGAAATAGACAATCTATCAATAATCGCTATTTGTAAATATCATAGGTGAGTTTGAAGCTCATTTCTTACTGCGAAGCTGACAATAGCCATGTTGTGCAATTAGTACGGACAAAGCGTTGGTGATTAACAAATCTCATCCTTGGGAGCATCTTGTTGTCTTCTAGAACAAGGATATGGACAGGGAGATCTTGCTAGCTACAAACATTTGTGAGATTATTAATTAGAAAATTTTGATTTGGGACAATGTAAAAGTATTATACCGAATGTCAAGATTGACCGAATTTATACCTGATTTACTTTAGACACCACACAACCACAGTCAATGTAAGTAGATTTGGTGTATTCCGTATTTTATGAGCTTTCCACCATATCCTACGAAAATAATACGTAATTAGTGAGATGCATTTGAGTGCATTATTCGCATTTTTACTTATCTGTCGCATGTTTTAATCTTTGTTTCCATACACATTTAAAAGCAAAATTATCATAAAGAATTTACATCTTAAATTTAGTCTTGCCACAACATCAACTTGGAAGCTATTTCTATTCCGGTTAGTATACATCGGTTGCTATGACTGATTTGTTTTAATCGATGACGCCATGAACCAGGATGTTTCACACACTCATATGAGCCCATGATACGTTTCCAAAAGAGATGTACGTAAATTACGTTTTCATAACTTGCAGAGGTTGTTCCTTTTACAAAATTAAATTGGAAAAAATGGTCCTACGAATTTGAGACAAGTGTCTAAAGAAAGGAAAATGATCATAGAATCGTATTTTAGTCGTGAATCATTCATATAATTTTGAAATTACGAGAACTTTGATAAAATATACGGAAAATTCGCAAACTTTTTGGGAAATAAACAACCCATCCCTTTGACGACCAAGGCAATTTTTGAAAATTGATTTAATGAGTTACAGGTTTGGCAGTCCAAATTCACCCTTTTGCAAATCAAATGCATCCTTTTGCAAATCAAATTCACCCTTTACAAATCAAATTCACCCTTTTACAAAACAAATTCATCCTTTTGCAAATCAATTTCACCTATTAAGAAATCATATATCTAAACTGAATTTTTTTCACCGTTTTCTTGTTATATAAATAAAAAGTCATCTTAATTTTCAAAATTGGTCATTTTATACCATTTTATACCATTTTATTCAATTTTATTTTAGACCTCTGCTCCTGCTTAGGGTAATCTCATGTATAGGTTAGGCAGTCCAAAGTCACCCTTTTGCAAATCAAATTCACCCTTGACAAATAAAATTCACCCTTTTACAAAACAAATTCATCCTTTTGCAAATCGATTTCACCTGTTCATAAATCAAGTTTATCAACTACAAGATTTTCAATTTTATTGTTTAATACTAAATAAAATCCTTGCAACTTTATCAGAATTGGTCATCTTAGTGCATTTAGTGTGTTTTTGAAAAATTTTAATATCATTTATGTACTATTTCCGTTTTTGAGTTGGTTTAAATTTCTCTCCTCCTTCCACTTGTAGCAATTTCATGTCTATAATCATTCATCATCATCATGGGTTTTCTGCCAAATGGCAGGTTTTTGGTGTCATTGGTTTTAAAATAATTTCCTTCCCAAGGCTTTAGCTTTAAATTTTGCGTATCCTTCTCTTCCTTTTACTTCATCCAAAAGCTTTCTTCTCCTTCTCCCTCTCTTCATCTTTCGTTCCACCGCTCCCTCTACTGCCATTTTTAATAGTCCTTCATGTCTTAGGAAGTGTCCAATCCAGTTTCCCTGCCGTTTCTTAATAATATCCATCAATATTCTGTCTTCTCCCACGCGCTGCAGGACCTCCTCATTTCTTACTTTATCACTCCAAATTATACCTTCCATTTTTCTCCATGTCAACATTTCAAACGCCTCTATTCTCTTCCTGACCGCTTTCGTAATCGTCCACGTTTCAGATCCATACAAAAACACATTCCATACATAGCATTTCATCAACCTCTTTTTCAATTTCATATCCAACTTGCTTGTCAATAACCTTTTCATCTTGATGAATGACGTCTTTGCTATTCCTACTCTTTCTTTAATTTCTTTTAAGCATTTCCAGTCACTTTCCACTACACAACCAAGATACTTGAATCTCTCCACCTGCTTTATGTCCTTTCCGTCCAAAACCAATCCTATTCTTTCTTCACATCCTATCTTCATGGTCTTTGTTTTTCCCTTGTTTATCTTCATTCCATATCTTTCACACCCTACATTAATTCTGTCCATTATCCTTTTCAATGTCTCAGGATCCTCGGCGATCACTACCAAATCGTCTGCGAACTTGATACATTTTATCCTTTTGCCCCCAACTTTTGCTCCTGCATTTTCCTCTTCTTCCAAACTTTCCTCGATCATTTCTTCTAAATACATGTTAAACAACGTTGGCGACAGACAGCATCCCTGTCTAAGTCCTCTCTCCACTTCGCACCATTCACTTAAACCACTGTCAAATCTCACCGCCACTCGTTGGTTCTTGTACAGTCTTTCGATCAATCTCCTCTCTCTCCATTCTACTCCCTTCTTTTCATTACTTCCATCAGTTTCCTCCAATTCACCCTATAAAACTCTTTTTCGAAGTCCACGAAGCATAAACATTACCCTCCTTCTCCCTCCAAATATCTTTCTCCAATTATTCTTAAAAGTCGTATTGCGTCTCTTGTCCCCTTTCCTTTTCTGAAACCGAATTGTTCCTCTCTTATACCTTCCTCCATCTTGCTTACCATCCTTTTATTCAATATCCTTAGCATTATTTTGGCAGCATGTGATATTAGACTTATTGTCCGATGTTCTTCACATTTTGTAGTACCCTTTTTCTTGGGTATTGGCATCATGACAGTCTTCAGGAAGTCTTCCGAACACTCTCCTGTTTCATATATTTCCACCTTCCAAGCGCCTTCTCTCCAAACAGTTCTTTCCCCTCCCTGCTCTCCATGCATTTACTCTCCTGCTCTTCCACCTCCTCCATTGAACTCCTTTATTCTCCTATATGTCTTCTCATACTTTCCTGTCTTCTTTAGTTCTTCTATCTCGTTGCACATTTCATCAAGCCATTTCTTCCTCGCCTTTTCACATTCTCTTCTCAGTTCATTATTTCCTGTATTTCCTTTTTCCTTCCTCATCCATTCTCTTAATCATTATATACAATATTTTAACTGTCTGTAGGANTTTTGTAGATCCAAGTTGATCACCCTTTGGTTGACATTGCAACCGGACTCACGCGCGATACACGCAAGATATTTAGTGGACTTACCTGATGCGGACGATAGCATTCTATGTTGAATTTATTGAAGAAACGTTGTCGAAAAGAAAATTCTGCGCGAGAAATTGAATCTGATGATTGAATCCGTATCTCCGCCAGGCATTGGCTGCTTCTTCAAGAAAATGAAACGATGGTTATTATTTATTCTGTAGCAAATGCGATTCCTACTGACAGTTAAATTATTGTATTTAATTATTAAAGACATGCAATTGCTACGAGCAGCAGGAGGAGAGAAATTTAAACGAATTCAAGAACGGAAATACATAAATGATATAAAAAATTATTCCGAAACACAGTAAATGCACTAAAATTACCAACTCCGATAAATTGCAAGGATTTTATTTAGTATTTAACAATGTAAAATTGAAAATGTTGTTGTTGATAAACTTGATTTATGAATGGGTGAAATCGATTTGCAAAAGGATGAATTTGTTATGTAAAAGGGTGAATTTGATTTG
>KZ308270.1:0-47237 GCA_000376725.2 Ladona fulva
ATATAAACTAGAAAAGAAGTTACAGACTTTTATCATGTCAATCACCTATAGAATTGGCATTGCACCCCTGATTATTAGGTAAAATCATCATCCTCCAGTTTTGCCTTCAGCCAATTTCCTTTTAGGAAGTAAATTTTTCTTCCAACAAAAGTTATCATTGCTTTTCAACTGAAGATGGAAGCACTGTTAGATATTTCCATTCCAACTTCCATTTCCAGGAATAAGTAGAATAAACTCACATTAAATGCCCAATTTAAGCTTACTAAGATATATAGATTTAAGTTATACTGATAGTTCAAAGCAGTTGAGTATTTATCTATTTATCATTAGTACAATGAATGGAAGATTGATTTTTAAACAAAAGATTCTAAAGAATTGTTATTAGGATAAGAAATTGATTTTAAATTTCTCTGAATCCAATGCCAACACACCCAACGTTTGGATATGTCTAATTCCAATTAATAATCTCTAACACCCAGAGCTCTCCTCTTCTGATACTCTGAAGTATACCCTTTGTTTTATTTATTTCCAATTTCCTTTTACTATTTGAGAAGTACTTCCAACTATAAAGGCTGACTTGGTCTGTTTATAAATGAATAAAATTTACCTTTTGAATGAAATAATCTTAATTGAGCAGCTTATGACTGTTCCATTTGTGTAAAATAGAAATAATTTGTCTTTAAGCAAAATTTAATTTATTTTCTCTTATTTATCTTTTGGAACATAAAAACAAAAGTTTTGTGCAATTGGTTTGTTAAACATAAGAAAATCATTCTTAAGATTTTTCATTAATTATAATTGGAGAGGTTGTATTCTCTTTATCTGAATTTGATATTTTTAGGAAAGTATTTTCTGGATGATTATTTTTGAAATCCTAAATGAGAAACAAAAGAGTATGGCTGTATATCTACATTTATCATTTCTCCAATCAAAAAATGAACTTCTTTAGACCACTGATAATATTCCACAATTCTTTCTTCTCACTTGAGTTAAAGTAACTTGTCTTTGGGCTTTGCTGTTACTGATGAATATCCAAACATCAAGAGCTGGATGTACTAATACTTGGCTGATTAATCAGTATCAGCTGATTGGTAATCGGCCATTGAACTAATTGGTGCAACCCTAGTTCAAACATAGGGAAAGCATAATATTCAAGGTTTGAGTTCTGCTCCTTATCAGACATTTTTCATATCTTATTCCTTGGGGTTTTTTCTAGATTTTATTCCAAGAACTGAAATCCAATGAATATTAATTCAAAATGGTCAACATGGTAATTTTATTGACCTCAATCTATTGTTATCTCCCAGTAACTTTTCAGCAATAACCATGTCTTGTAAGATAATGCTAACTAGTTAATGTTTTTGAATAATTGTAAAATGCTTCAAATTTACTTTTTCTATTTCAGTGTAAAAAGGGACACATCCGTTGATTTTGACTTGAAGAATGCCACTTTAAGGACAACTTTTGCAAAGAATTCGGCAGTGTAAAAATAGAACTAGAAAATTATGGACTCATTAATCATGTTTATAGATTTAAAATATATTTTAAGAATGTGTGGTAAAATACTTGTAAAATTGAGGCAAAGGGTTGCCAAACATTGAATTTCACAAGATTAATATAAATACTGTTATGACTCATCAGTGTAATCATATTGTGTTTTTGATATCTCTTAAGACAAGCTATTGCTTATTTCAAAGCAAAACAAAAAGTTTGTTTCAAGTAACAAGATCATATAAAATGCTACAAGTTTTGTTCCAAGTTATCTTTCTTAAATTTCAGTTCTTGTGCTTGAGATTGAATGATTTTACTTTTATCAACCATAAACATCAAAAACATATCTGTTCCTTTAATGAAAAATTTAGCTGATTATGTACTCCCTTTGATTGAAGGTGTTAAAATGTAAAACCTTTTTGACACCTTAATCAAAGAATTAGTTTTGCTCACAGAATTTGGCATAGTTGAGAAGTATTTCATTCTTCTTATACATGATGTTCTTGGACATGATGTCTCGACCCCTGAAAATTTCAATCTTGATTTCTTTGTAGGAGTCTTAATAGAAGAGACATTACTTATTTATTCTTTTAATTGAAATTTGCTGGCTTTAATCTTGAGATTTTTAAAAATACTTAGAAATTGAAAGAAAAATGTGAAGGATTGGTGTACTTATCCATAGAAAAAAATTCCCATATTCCTCATCAGTATTTTTAAATGATGAAATACTCTCATTTATCATTAATTTTAGGTTTCTCTTTGTAAAAATAACTTTTCTGATAAGTTAGTATCCAATTCTTGATTAAAATTGTTTTAGCATTAGGAAAAAGCTGTGTGGAAGTGAGGCTAGAAATTGTCACTAGAGGAATTGAAAAACTTAGGAAGAATGCATTTGATAAGTTTTTGATAAGTTAGTTGGTTTTTGGTATGAAATTACATGGTATTCAACTTTTGGCACATAGCATATATTTTAATGCATTTAATTTGTTTGAACTTTTGTGGCTTAAATATTCTCCTTTTACTATGAGAGTTGCTTTAATTGTTACCTATATCTTGATGAGCAATTCTGATAGTAGCCTGTGTTTTTTCAAATCTGCTTTTCAAGAGATTGGAAAAACTGACTGATTGTGGAATAAAATGTTAGTTCATGTAATCTTGAGTAATTTTGACATGTACACTTATAAATTTCTAAATTTTTATGAAAGAATTCTAATATATTACTTCTAATATATAAGAAAAAGTTTTAATGCTTTCCACCACTCAGGATTAGTACAGAAACTTACAGAAATTTGAAAAAGTCGTTGTTTTCTCTGATTGCTTGGTTTACTCAAATAGAAAGGAAATGGAGCTTAGCATTGCTTACTGCTGTAAATAATGCTCCCTTGGGAGGGAGGGTCTGTTGTGATATATGTCACAATCAGGAAGAAGTAAGAATGGCCCATAAGTTGGTTAAAACAATTCCTTTCATTAAAATCTTTTAGACAGTGTAGCCATATCTATTTGATAGGTTTCATACTCTTCATGAATTTCCCAACAGATGATCTGTTTGATTCCGTGATATCCAGCCTGATCTGCATAACATCCTTCAGTCATTTTGCAGTAAGAATGAAAGAATTTGCTTTTGGTAAATGTTCCAGAAAAATGGTAGATTTTCTGGAACATTTCATCCCTGTCTATTTGTGTTAATGTTGTATTAAATATTGATCGTAAGCAAACTCAACGTTAGCATGTTTTCCTTTAATTTTGATGCGTGAAATTAATGTGAGAAATTTTCTCTGGATTTCTACCTAATTGCTACTTAGATGGTGGCTGTCTTTAAGCTCCCTGACGTTAATCGTGGAGCTAGTGACAAAATTCCAGCCATGATAACCCGGTGGCAATCCCACAAATATTTCAGTCATATTTGGAAGTATTAAGAAATTGAAATCTTAGTTTTTAAAACTTTCCTTGGAGTTTTGTGTTTGAAGCTTAATTAATTAATAATAAAGAGTGATGGATTACTATGCGGATGGATTTTCAGTAGAGAAAGAAAATTTTTATTTGTGGACGACTATTGAAGTGGTGTTAGGGGTGAATTCCTTTCTGTGAGAAGGAAAATTCTGTGTTTTCTTAAACCTCTTCAAATAACTTCTCTTTTACTTGCAGTGGCTCAGACCTTTCATTATATTTTGTATTTCTCTAAACTTTTTTCTTCTCCATATTTTGCAGTTATTTAGATGACAATTTAAAAGGATTGTTCTGACACAATATTTTGCCATTACGATTAAAGATAAAATCTCACATGATTTCTCTTTTATACTTACAATTTGTGAGGGGACTAATTACTCTGTATCCTCCTTTTAACTTAAGCTGTTTTAAGAAAATTTTTTTGGCGATTTGCCACTGAGTTATTTTTGGCACTTTGTTAACTTTCATATTTAGTTGTAAAGCTTCATTTCTCACTAAAGATGAGAAATATTATACTCAGGTATTTCTGACTGATTATCATTTCATACATCATTTCATTGCAGAACAAATAACATTAGAATTTTATCTTATATCTGTAGGAAGTATTTTTACAGTTGGTCACTGTGAGATATGAGGCTGATTTTTCTTGGATGCAGCTTTTTTCATTGGATTTGTTAATCTTTGACAATTTCTGGGAATGTGATATGCTTGGACAATTTTTATTGATAATACAATTCAATTAATTATTTGTGTAGCATATTTTGTATTTGTAAGTTGTGTTATGTAGCATAAGCTGATTGTCTAATTTTTACATCATTAGGCAATCTCAATCAGCAATTGCTTTTAATGATCAAGTGTTAGTGTTCTAACAGAAACAAAAACAATAGGGAATCGATATTTAGTTTCATGAGGAGTTTCATATATTCGTTTACCTCTAATGATTTTTTGTGGTTCACTCTTTTTTGGATTCTTGATTTTGCCTAAGTTATTAGTATGAAGGCAGCATATATGTAAATGGGTTTGCTAAACATGGAATACCCTTTTTTATTCCAAAAAGTGATATTTTGAACTAGTCTATTTATTATTATTAGGGCATGTGAAAGACCTCACAATCTCTTAAAAGGATTGAAGTTTGAAACTGATTTGGGACCATAGTATTTACTCTATTGTGTAGTGATAAAAACCCAAAGAAGGAGTGAAGTTCTTTTTGAAATCATATTCAAAGTGAACAACTAGTCCTACAAGAAAGTAGGACTGTACTTAAAAATTCAACCAATTTAGAAGATAAGGAACTATTTACTTTTCAGTACAATGAATTTTAATTTGAAAGTCTACTGTGTTTCTTTTTACCAATAAACACCACCAGGTGTTTTCAATTTTACTAATTTCAAGTCAAGGTATCTCATTGTATAATCTTATTTTTCTTTTCTTACACAGCTATCTCTACTGTACTGATGTGTAATATTAAATTTAATAATTAATGACTATTTTTAGTTGTCTCCTGTACTGTTTATAAGAATTGTATGAAAAATCAATGTGAGTTTTGCATTCTTTCTTACTGAATTGTTATGTACTATTTTGCCATAACAAATTGTTCTTAAGAGCTTTGTTAAATGAAAATGCCTATTGGTAGCTTGTGTTAGAATTGAGAATTTTTATTGCCAGGTACATAGTGATAATTTGATAGTGGAAATGAAGGTAATATTTTTAGAGTAATAATTAGTGAAGCAGTATTTTATGAAACATATATAGCCTGAAGGGAAACTGTCATTCCCATTTTGGTTTTTAAAAATATACATTCCAAACTGCATTTTATTTTCTTATGAATGTCGTGAAATTTCTACTATTTAGTATTATGTCTTAATGTAGTAAGACATTTGTGTTAAAATCTCTAGCATAGAGATAAGTATTATTTTCATAAACTGATGAAGAGTTTAGGCAAAATTGGAATTTTTAATAATAATTGGAGAAATATTGTAGGAAACTAGTTAAATCCTATTTTTCTTCAAAGAAAATGTTCTTTCATTGAATGTATTTTACATCTTCCCTTCTCAGATATTTGGTAAGCCATGTTTGATATTTTACATAAATACTGTATAAAATTAGAGTAAATGCCTTGTGTAATGTGATAGTGGACTGGCCTAGCATTTGTTATGTTTGAGATGTTACATGAATTGAAATATATTGGCCTCAACATGCGAGATAAGCTTTGTAACATTCTCTCAATCATACATTTGCTTATTTAAAATTCTTTGTAAAATTATTACTGTTCTGTAAAACATGTAAATAACCATGGTTATTACAAATATAAGATGTAAGGCAGACAGCAAAGTTTACAGTATTAGAAATAAAACTCAGAAATGCAAAAGATACTTGTATTTTTAATTGAGTTAAATTATCTTTCTATAAGGCTTAACCCTTTTCCAGTGAATTTTATTAAAATGAACCTCAACAAATGATGAATTTTATTAAGTGAATGAAATTTATTATAACAAGGAAATAGGTAAGATGACTTGGCACGATACGTCGTGCATCTAGGAAAATTCCCAAGGAGAAACGGACATGAAAAAAGTCTGACAGTGCGTGGAATGTTCTGGTGGAATAGCTCAATGGATAGAGCAACCAACCAGCAATTGGGAGACCCGGGTTCGAGTCCTGGTTCCGTCAGACTTTTTTCATGTCCGTTTCTCCTTGGGAAATTTATTATATTTTATGAAAATACTAAAGGTTTGCCAGACAGGTAAGTACATGGATTACAATGGTTGGTTGCCATTTTCTGCATTGATATATCTTGAAGATTGGTCTTCTGTGAACTTTTCTCGCAGATAACCCGAGGATTTTTAAAAACTTATTAAAAAATCTTATGAAACAGTATATCTTTCTTGTATGCTATGAGTGATATTGGATGTTAGATAATCAATGGAGCAGAGGAGGCCAATGTAGGTCAGGCCCTTACCATAGGCAAGGTTACCTCTCAATTTATTCCCCTAAAACAGGTTCAATGATACACTGCATTTAATGGTTTCCAGATCCACATTCACAATGCAAGGGAGGGATACCAAGAGAGAGAGAGAAAGAGGCTTTTCTGAGAATGTTTCCATGCCTTTCTCACACAAAGGAAACACTTTTCTGCCTCACTTGGCATCAGTAGCGCTTGTTCATCTTTGGCAGTTAGTGTTTGAATAATTCATGTCTCAATTTCAAGATCAGATCATCTAAACTTTCAGGTGAGTTACTTATTAGCAAGTCATCTAAACTGATCAGTTCATCAAGGCTGTAAATTTTTCTTAATCAGGACACATTAGGAAATTTTGGCCCAACTAAGTGGTTACCCCAATGAAACAAATTTTTATAAAAATAAACGATTTTCTTTCAACCAAAAATATGATTTACATAAAATAATAATATGAAATGCAAAGAAAAAATGATAGAAATTTTAAATAAAGTTAGTGTTAATTATGAATATATCTCATTCTACAAAAATGTGTTAAGAGTGACTGACTTTTATTTTTCTAAGTTTATACTTCTACAATAACAGCAACAAAAGAATATTCTCACAAATGTTAGTATTTCCTTTACTGTGTACAAGTAAATTCTATGAGATATTTATTTTTCTCAAATTCAAATGCATCACTATTAATCATGTAATATGCAATTTGTGGCAGATGTGCCATAGGTTGGACATACCTACTGTAGCCCAACTAAATGATTTACTTTTAGTAACAGGCACATGTCATCATTATTGTTTTGCACGTGAAATCAGTGATTTTCCAATGTAATACCATCAACGACATCTGTCTTCAATTTCATCATAACATGGCAAATTATCAAAGACTACTCTTTGTTATTTACAATAGGAATTTACAACACATGGTAGATTCAGTATGTTCCAGGACTACCTCAAAATAAAGGAGTGAACAATACATAGCTGGGGATAGGGAATGAGGTAGTTTTCCTATACTGAGCCAGAATGAGACTATGACTGGGATGTAAGTGGGCCACAATGACCCCCACGAATAATTTCATAGCATAAAATGAAGAGAGCAAAATTTCAAGTAAACTTCAAATAATAATATTATGTGGCAGTTAAAGAAACCTTACATACCAATTTATTACATATATGCCAAATTATTCTGCAAAAAAAGAAGTCACCAAATTTTAATGTTTCATCCTGCATTCAACCATGTAATGCAATTCGGTATTTTATTACAGGTAGAATGAAATAAATGCCCATTAAATGCTATTAAATGGAGCTATTAATGCTAAAATGCTATTAATATATTAACTGCTGTTAAATGGAGTAAAATTAGTAAATTAAAATTCATTTCTTCTCAAAAAGTATCTCATTGCTATCTATCTCAAAAAGTAGTCATGTCCTTCTCACAATTTCCACCTCAGGTGATAGAATACTGCGATAACATTCTTACCAGCAGATACAAGCTCTTAGTGGATAAGCTGAATTACAGACAGTGTTCAACGCATTTAAAAATCTAGACTTCCAGAGTGCATTTAATTTGTAGCAGAAATTGATGTGGCATTGGCGTTAGCAATCCCAAAGGGACAAAAATACTTTGAAGGTGACAACAGTAAATAATATACACGTATTCTGCAATTTTATTAATTCCTAAATTTCAGGAGCCTCATGGTATCACCTTGTAATTAAAAAAATTACAAACTACATCTACTAGGAAAAGAAAGCTCTCAAGGAAAATTAAAAGATATTCGGGATTCAATTACAATAATTTATTTAATCCTTCCTGTAAATATACTTACAAAAGGAACTTTATAATTGATGCCTAGAAATTTCTGAGATAATGTCCTCCAACTTCATTTCAAGTTTGGCCAATGGTTCCCTTATATCTGGAGTAGCTATCTCTCCCATTACAGCATTTTTGTGATATAGCTGAAAAGTAAAAAGGCAATTTCAGTTCATAAAATGAGACAAAGGACAGAAAAATCTGAAATTTTTTTAACCAAAGTTTAAGGTTTATATTTCAAAGTAGTGAATAATTTCTTTTCTAAATAGAAGCAATTAATATGCTACTATTAGAAGAGTATTTAATGTCTAATTTTAATTTTGGTAGCTATAAATATGCTCTAATAATGAACTGTTAAAATAATTCAAGCAACTAATAAGGTTAACTAAAGCAGAATCAGAACACACTGATGTCATCCAAATATTTTTTCAATATAAAAGGTGAAGCCAATACTAAATATTAACGGCAGGATAACACAGCAATGTAATTCTATGAAACAACCTTTAAAATAATGAAAAAATAATAAAATATAAGTAATACCATACAAAACAAATCCATTTATAACTAATCTAAAATAAAATCCATGGAGGCGGCCAAGATGTTGTGGTAATTGAATAACATAATGTAGGAAAAGTGATATATACTTTACCAATGGAGTTTATTGGATATTCCTGTTTCAGCAGTCATAAGTCTTAAAAAGAACCCAAGACACCAAGTAATATATAGCAAAGAGGGGAGGTAGGGGGTGGACAAAATAGGGGGATGGGAGTGGTAGGAAGAGCAGAAAGGGTTAAGGGGCATCAGGTAGAGAGGTTGGAGTGTCAGTGGGAGGTAAAGCGAGAGCAGCTTGTAAGATGGGGGAGGAATGGGGAAAAAGATGGATGTTAGTTAAAATAAACTTCAAGGAATTCGAGTGATGGACAATTTCAAGTAGCTCAAAAGCAACCAAACAGGTGCCTTTAGTTTCAAAATGCAGGATTTCTTCTACAGCCTTTGAGAAGAAATCCTCCTCCTCTAATTTTGCCAACCATCTTCTAGAAGAACAGCAGTCCAGCAGCTTTTGTCCTGAAATCAGGGATGGTGAACCTACAGCAAGCATGCCATTTTCTGAAAAGAAATTTTTGGCACATAGAACTCTAACAGAAATTTCCTTGTTATCTTCTCTTAACTTGAAAACGATGCATCAGAGTATATAAAAGGGGATTCTACCCACACAGCACAGCGTATGCGTGGATATGTATCAACAAGAGATGCACAAGGTATATTGTATACGGAAGGTTAGAACTTGCCATTATCAACATTATCGACAATGATTTATCTCCATTATTGGTGCAAATATCAGCCAGTTAAAACGTTAAGAGTGAAAACGAAACGTAAACGAATGTGGGGAAGGTTTGAAATTAAAAGGGAATTGTGAGCACCAAAGTTTTAATACGAAGTTGAAGAGTATCGAAGTGTAGCCTGCTGCGCCAGCTATTGTAAGAAATTGTGAACTTCCTTTTGATTTGAACCATTTGAACGCAACGGATGTATGTGAAAGGTGTGGAGATCGAAGATGTTATGGATAACTGGTAGGTTTTGTTTAGATTTCGAGCATTTGTAAATTAGTATCTATTAACGAACTTTAAATGGTGAAATAATACGCATAAGGTCAATTGTAATTCATTGTTAATATGTGAGTTTTGCTATCAATTAATCTTTGTATCTTTTGGAAGTCTTATGAATGATTGAGACAAAATTATTTTGTTTCCAATCATTTCCTAATATAAATATGAGAAAATACTTCAGATGTACCATATTTTTATTACTGAAGCTTATTGTTTAATGGAAAACTGCTAAACAATTTCATGGATGTAGATGCGAACTAAAGTTCTGGATAGCCGAGTGTTCAGAAAAAAGCTCAGTAAGGAAACGTGGTGTAAGTAAATCGTAAGAAACGAAATTTTAAAGTTTTATATATATCGCAATGTAGAAGAATTGTTGTAATTTGAGTAAAATATCTAAAAGTACATTCTGAGAAGCGCATATTTAAGTGTTATAGATGAGAAAATTACATGTATATATTTTGTATCAGGCATTCTATTTCTGTTCCTGCTATTGTGGTGAGGAAAAATTCTAGATTTTTCTGAAGAAATTGCCCTGCATTGGTAAGTTTCAATTTCTTTTCTAAATGTTTCGACTCATTGTTATTGTAACTGGTAAATCGTTAACATTTAGTAATGAGAACTATATTGAAACTCACTCTTAGTTAGTAGTACCTTTCATGGTAACTTCACTACTAATCATGTGTCGAGACTATCACCTAAAGTAGATAGAAATCATTCAAATCAGTGTAAACTTGTCATCGTCGCAGATCGTTGGCTAGTACTTTTTCTGAGAATCCTGATCATAAGCAAATGCTTCCTGTAAATAATAGCTCAAGCTGGCAAATAAAATGTCGTAATTATGAGGTATCAGTAGCAAACCAGGAAATATCTGTCATAGTGAGTGATATTAATTTGTGAAGTAAAGATTGTTACATGGATGATCATATCCATGGACATGCTGATGTTTCTAATACATATGAAACAGAGTTTCGGTCATTATATATGTTCAATATAGTGTATTGAATAGTCGACGTTGATTTTATCTCTACCAACTTGGATGCTGAAAAACTATTAATAATAAAAATTACTGCATGGAGCCAAAGAAATTGATAGTGATATTTATATGTTATGTTTATTTAGATACATAAAATTTATTCTAATACACTTGGTTCCTTCTTTTTACAGAAGCTGAAAAGAGCTAAAAGAACTAATAAATGGCCTAGATATCTCAACTAAGCAGAGCTGTGATATGCTGTAGGAGAATGTATTGGGCGAACTATACACATCTTTGGAAAATAACGTAAGATGAGGCTGGCAGAAGCAAAAGAACAAACCAATAGTGTTGCCACCATCCTGAGGACCCAGACACAGAGATTTAAATAATTACTCTGATATTCAGTCGTATCCTGTGAGTCTTGAAACTTGTGTCATAAAGTGTATTTTCTGAATACTGGAAACTTAGAAATAAATAATATAATTTTCCTTTGGAAAGAGGTATTGTTAGAGCTTCGTAAAAATAATGTTACGTTCCACGACAGGAAACGTTGGGGAAACAGAGTGTATACAAGAAAACGCAATGGTCACTCTCACGTGTATTTATTCCAAACTCAACTATACACCATCTCCAATCTTACACGACTGACAGTAATAAAGTGTCACAGCCCCCCATCCCACGGCTTAACTTGCACCCGCTAGCCCTGCCAAACTTCACTCCCGACAGCCTGGCTCCACGCTCTTCCAATTCTTTGGAGCCTTGAAAGTTACAATGTGATATCGGGTGGATACATTTTACTGATGTAGCGGAGTGATTCCAAAATATTCGGGAAAGATATTCGTTGCACTGCCCCCTTCTTAGCTCTGTTCCGTCCCGGAACTGGTAACTTATTCCAGCTGATCTCTCGTTCCCATGACGAAATGGGCAGGCGGTTCCCTTGAAGCACCCCTTTCTCTGGAAAAAGTAGCAATCTTCGAACGACGTTTGATACTCCACTTGAGCGACTTGCTCCTCTTTGTTGTTACCGGCGTACCGCGCCAAACAATTGAAGTGAACTACTTTTGCTTTACTTCTGGACGACATTCTGATACGGTAAACCACATCGTTGATCCTTGTTATTACCTTGTATGGGCCTTCCCAAGAACTTTGTAGTTTTGGCAAAAATCCATGATGTTGTTGGGGATTAAACAGCCAAACCAGATCACCAACCTGATAACCCCCCTCTTCAGCCCAAACATCGTACTGATACTTCGTCCTGTTACTCGCTTGCTCAATGTTGTTACGCACTCTGTGATGAATGTCGTCCATCCGGAGCCGGAGATCCGTAACAAAGTTCTCGTCAGCAAGGTCTTCGCCAGGTTTACAACCAAATTTAAGATCACACGGCAGTCTTAGCTCACCGCCAAATATGATGCTTGCTGGGCTTTGGCTTGTAGTCTTGTGTATTGACGATCAGTAAGCCAGCAGGAAGAGATGCAAATGTTAATCCCAGTCTCACTGATGGTCCAAAACAACCTTCGATGGATAGCGGTTTATGGTCCTGTTCATCCTTTCCACCATGCCATCGGACTGCGGGTGTCGTTCTCGTTTTCTTGATGTCCAGGATATTGCATACTCCTTGAAATAAGGTCCTCAAAGTTCCAGCCTTGGTCTGAGTGTAGCTCATGAGGGACTGTGAAACGACATATCCACTCCTTCACCAACGTTTCGGCCACGGTCGTTGCCTCCTGGTACGGAACGGCGTAAGCTTCTACCCACTTACTAAAATAGTCCATCACTACGATAATGAACTTGTTCTGACTGTCTGTCTCCAGAAACGGTCCGGCCACATCAATTACGATCCTTTCAAACGGGCTTCCCACATCGATTGTTGCATAGGGGCCCTTGGTCGTTTTGGTAGTCTGTTGCTGGCAGCACATTTCCGGCACCATTCCTGCACATTGTCTTCAGATTATGCCAGTAGAATCGGAACAGAATTTTTTCCAAAGTTTTCTTCACACCCAGATGACCCCCCGTGGAGCCATCGTGCAGCTGTTGCATCACTTCCGTTATCCGGCTTCTCGGTACTATCAGCTGTTTTCAATGTTCCGCTCCGTCATCGGCCTCGAGGACTTGCTTAAGAAGGTCGTCCACATCGGTAAGTATGGAGTTCCATTGGGCCAAGTAAGATTTTACAGATTGCATATTCTGTGCCACCTGGTTCCAGTTGGGTCTCTGTCCAGACTCCTTCGAGCATCAACCGTAAATCCGGATCCCTTTGTTGTTCTCGCAACAATTCATCTGGTTGCCAGGCTTCGTCGGTGATGGTTGTTGCTCGAATTGCTTCACCGTCCTTTACTTCCACCCGGGTGCATTGCTTGCAATCTTCTGGACAGGGCCTCCTTGATAATGCATCAGCATTTAGGTGGCGAGCGCCTGCTCGATGTTCGATCTGGAAATCATATTCCTGCAGATGCTCGATCCATCTAGCCGTTTGCCCCTCCGGATTCTTAAACTGTAGCAGCCATTTGAGAGCTGCATGGTCAGTTCGCAGCAAAAACTTACGTCCATACAGGTACTTGTAGAAATGCTCCACAGACATTACCATGGCTAACAGCTCACGCCTGGTCACGCAATAATTGCGCTCAGGTTTCGAGAGTGTCATGCTAAAGAAGGAGATAACCCGCTCCTGCCCATCTTGGATTTGGGACAAGATTCCTCCAATTTCAAAGTTACTGGCGTCCGTATCTACGATGAATCCCCCTTGTTCGTTCGGGTATCCAAGAATTGGAGATGTCATCAACGCCTCCTTAAGCTTTCCGAAGGCTTCTTGGCATTCTTGCCCCCACTCAAATTTCATGGCCTCCTCGGTGAGTGTAGTGAGCGGTTTGGCAATGTTCGCAAACCCTTTCACGAACCGTCGGTAGTAGGTGCAAAATCCCAGGAAACTTCTTAATTGCTGCTTGTCTCGGGGTACCGGCCAGTCTTTTATGGCACTAGTTTTCTCACCGTCAACTGCAATTCCATCTCCAGACTTCACATGTCCCAAGTATCTTGGTGGTGCAAGATTCAGCACTTCTTCGGGCTAAGTTTTAGGCCCGCTTCTCGCAGTCTCTGGAATACGCCTCTCATGTTGTCCAGGTGGTCATCAAACGATTTTCCTATCACATGATGTCATTTAAATACACTAGGCAGGTTGTCCACGATAGCCCGTTCAAAATGTTTTCCATCAACCGCTCAAAGGTCGCATTGCACAGTCCGAACGGCATCACTGTCAACTGCCATAGACCCGACCAGAGAGTAAATGCGGTCTTTTCTCTGTCCTCAGGGTCTAATTCGACTTGCCAGTACCCACTTTTCAAGTACAGGGTGGAAAATATCTTTGATCCTGCTAGGGTGTCCAGTGTATCATCGATTCTTGGTAATGGATAGCTGTCATTCTGCGTAACGTTATTGAGTTGTCGGTAATCCACACAAAAACGTATCGATCCATCCTTCTTCTTCACCAGGACCACTGGAGAGGCTCATGGGCTGTTTGAAGTCTCGACAACTCCTTCATCTTTCATTTCCTCCAGAACTCGTTCTGCGTCTTTGCGTTTTGCCAGCCGCAAGCATCTAGGCGGTTGACGAATAGGTTTCGCATCCCCTGTGTCGATTTTGTGTCGGACGATGTTGCATCTTCCTTTTACTCAGTCGTCTACATCAAACACATCTTGATATTGAAGGAGGGTTTCTAATTTGATCCCTTTGCTTCATACTTCTGCCATTGCTCGTTTCCACTATTAATCTGGCTAGCTTTGGAGGGGTCTGTGTAGAAGGATCGTTCTGTATTTTCCGTATCCGATGTTGGATTGACAACACGGTGGCACAATTTCCTAATACTGTGCCTCTTTCTAATTTCACAGGGTACAAATTGATGTTCATTAATCGGATTGGAGCTTTGTCTTTAGCAGTGATCACTTGCTTAGCCACTAAAATTCCCCGACCAACGTTGGTGTCGTCATTCTTGGGCTCCAACATAATTGTTCTTTCGTTCTGCGGACTTCCTTCTATCCGCACCAACACGAATGTTTCTCTTTGTGCTTCTAAAATTGTATCCTCGGTGAGAACTGCACATATCAAAGCACTATTTTCAGGATTTACGATCAGTTCTTCGTTTTCCACTCTCAATACTCCACGCTTCAGATCCAACTGGAAACCACAGCTGCCCATGATGTCCATTCCTAGTATCACACAACTTCCTATTTCCGTGACGAGAATGCGATGATTCAATATAGTTGATCCTATTGCCAGACAGATGTCCACTTCCCCATGCACCTTAACTGCAGCGCCAGTAGCCGTTCGCAGTCGCAAATTACTTGGGATTGCTCTCCTGCTGCCAATAATATCCGGCCGGATGATGGTCCTAGTCGCGCCCGTGTCTACCAGCATGGTACAAGGTCTTCCGTAAATTGAACCATCAACACAAACACTCCTTGATCCGGTATTAACTGCCGCCACAATGATAGCATTCTTCGGGGCACGGTAGTCCCGAGTCGATGTTTGCCCCATCTCACCGACTCGATCCAGTTTTTCCGACTGCATCGGTTCTTCTGTATTGCGGGGCTGGTTACATTTGTTCGTAAGATGCCCTAGTTCGCCGCATTTCCAACATCGAGGATGAAACATCCTACGGCTCTTCGTCTGCTCCAACACTCGCTACACTACTTCCTCGATGCTGTGCTCTGTCACCGTTCATACCTCACTAGGCCCGCGTGATGCTTGCTTTGCGATTTCGAACTCAAGCGCTAACGCTAACACGTCACTTAGTGTCTTGGGGCGAGCCATCCTGACAGTCGTTGCTGTTTCGGTATCCTTGAGTCCATCGATAAATACGTCTTTCGCCATGTTCTCCAGATATTCAGCTAGGCGGGTTGGATATGACAGGCCAATCAACCGAACTATGGCGCACTCGAAATCTTGAAGACTTTCGTTGGATCGTTGTGTGCGGTGTTTCAATTCGATGCGGTAAACCTGCTCCAAGTGTCTGTTACCATATCTCTCCTCTAGACATTGCACTAGCAGATCATAGTCTTTCCTTTCATTGGCGTTAAGGTTTTGGATGAGGTCAATGGCGTCATCACGTAACGAACCTTTCAGTGCTGACACTTTTTCTTCTTTCGTCCAGCTATAGGCTTCTGCCACGTTTTCAAACGCACTCAAATACCGCGCGAAAGGAGTTTGTGGAGTCTGTAACCGGATGGTTTATCCACATCTCACGGTTGTTGCACAGGCTGCATACGCAAGGGCAAGTGGCTTCACTGCACACTCTTCGATCAGAGCGTACAAACTGTCCACTTCTTGTCGAAGCTTCTGGGTCTCTTTAGAAATTTCATCTCGGAATTTCTCTGCCAGGTTTCGAGAATCTTCTTTGAGTTTCTTCTCCAGGCTTCGAGTATTGTCGTTGATTTTAACCTCCAAGTTTCTCGAATTTTCCAGGAATTCTTCTTTCAACTTCCAAGAATTTTCAAAGAGTACTTCCTTCAAATTTCGAGAAAACTTCTCCTCCAAGCTTCGAGAGTTTTTGCGGAGCTCTTCTCTTAAACTTCGAGAGTTGCCCAGCAGTTCTTCTTTCAAACTTCACGAACTTTCGAAGATTTTTGCCTCCAAATTTGTAGCATTTTCATCCATAACGGAAAGCTTCTTCATGCCAGAAGAAATGCTTTCTTCTAGCTCGAAAAGGGAAGTATCCGGATCTTCATCATTCTCCCGCAATGCTTTGCGAAGGTGGTTTTGAAGCTCAGATTTGCTTCCCCCGGTGTCTAAGTCGCGCTCCTCAAGTTCCCTCTTTAGATCCTTCAACTGCTCCAGAGTCACTTTACTTGCTTCCATCTCTTCTCACACTCACTCACTCACACATTATCACACTTCTGACACCAATGTTACGTTCCACGACAGGAAACGTTGGGGAAACAGTGTTATGGATTTTTAAATACGCCGGTAAGCAGCGATTGTTCGAGATAGAGGCGCTAGCTACGTCGTGACTAAACTGAGCCGGCGAGAGCAACCTCGCCACTACTACACACTCCCAGAACAGCTGTCGGGAAGAGCAGAAGACTCTGTGAACTGTACTACTCTACTTTTGCATCAATAAAGTCTCTCCTTTGGCTGGTACATTAAAACTGGTCCTTCGGGCCGGATCTGGTCGTATTTGGTTGGATTCGTAGTATACAGCGTATTCTTTGAATCTACGAGATATCGGACCGCTTCCGGATAATACTTCAAGACGTCAGCCGAAGAAGAGAGAACACGTGGACTACGGCGTTACTACGTGCTGTCTGCTTGCTGTAAGTCTTCTGCTTACTACTTTATTTACTGCTGACCGTATTAATAGAACGCTTACTTAAAATACGGATACTACTTACTTTACGTGCGAAAATGGAGATTTTCAAGAGGGNGAACTGTGTCAGTTTGTGCAAGGGCTTCTCTTAGATTTTTGAAAAAAGGCCTGTGGCTTTCATAAATGACACAACTCTGTCTATCATCTCAGAATCATTCCCAGGAATTTCCTGAAGTATCACTGTTCTCAAGTGTTTATGTTGATCGTCGGAGAATTTCTGGCATTTTGTAAGAATGTGTTTCACAGTTAGAAGGGAGTTACATTCCTCACACTGAGGTGGAAGTCTAGGAATGGAATGCAGGTAAGAATGTGTAATGACACTGTGTCCTATTCTCAGTCGAGTTATGACAACCTCCTCTCTTCTACTGTGCCTAATAGAAGAGCCCCAGGGTTTAATATCCTCCCTAATAGCTCTAAGCTTATTTCCAACAGATGAGGACCAGATTTGCTCCCACTCTTTCAATGCAGTTCATTTTAGATGGTTCTTGAGGTCATCTGGGACCACCTCTTCTATATCTATTCCAGGCCTTTTTATAGCCTCTTTTGCCCTTTTGTCTGCTGCTTCATTTCCTGTAATATTGACATGAGCAGGAGTCCAAATGAATTTTACAACTACACCCCTGGTGTGTAGCATGCTCAATTTATTCTGCACTTCCTGGACAAGTGAGTGTGAAGGTTCATATTTTTTAATGGCTGTAAGGGCGCTAATTGAGTCCGAACAGAATAAAATTGGTGTCTCTGAGTCCATAGAGGATTCCAATGCCAGTTTGATAGCCATTAGCTCAGCAACAAATATGCTGCTCAAGGGGTGTAGTTTAGCAGCATGTGATGTCTGAGGTGAAACATATGCACTTGCACAGCCTCCATCAGACTTGGAACCATCAGTATATATTAGGTTAAAACCTGGGTATTCTGATATTGCCCTTAGAAAATTGCAACGAAGCTCATTAGGAAGTGTGTTGGCTTCTCCCCTTTCTGCCAGGACAAGTGAGACGTCTGGCATCGGTAATTTCCATGGGGGTCTGTTACTTTGGCATCTCTTCTTTATATTGGGGAGCACTAAGTTATTACTATTTAAAAATTGCTGAATACGCACAGCTAGCGGCTGTATTGTGCGTGGTCTTCTATTAAAAACAGTCAATAAATTATCATTAAAAACATAATTAACACTAGGGTGAGAAGGTAAAGCTAAAATTTTACTGACATAGTTGCACATCAAGATGCTTCTCCTAGTCTCCAACGGAGGTTCTCCTGCATCATTATAGATGCTAAGAACTGGGCTTGTGCGTAAAGCACCAGTTGCAAGACGTAGGCCAGCATTGTGCAACGATGTCAGAGGTCTCAAGTAGGATGCTCTAGTAGCACCATAAATAAAACACCCATAGTCAAGCTTAGAGCGAATTAGTGATCTATAAAGTAAAAGCATGCAGGTGCGGTCTGCTCCCCAGGATTTTTTTGATAAAAGCTTTAAAATTTTGATGCCTGCATGAGCTTTCAGCTTGAGGTTATTTATGTGTGTTCTCCAGTCAAGCATCCTATCAAGGTGCATACCCAGGAACCGAACAGAGTCTACAAATTACCGAATGAAAAACCCAACTTCCTCAGCCTTTGCAGCCCACCTCCTGGAGAGCGGCCACAATAGCATTTTTCCGCGAAACTCCTACATCGGCAGCCCAAGGGAAGGAAGCTTGATGCCTTGGAAATTTTGGAAATAACGTTGGCAGACAATCTCACCAATGAGTGTACTTTTTCCAACCCTTCCCCTCTCCTTAAAACTGTCTTGAGGTATGTATATATATGTGTGTTGCTTTTATGATCAATTACCTGATGATGGCGCGAGCCAAAACCGGTCGTTAGATTAAATATTCTCTGTGGAAATAACGAAGTGCTTACTTATTTTGTTATTATCGCTTTCCACGAAGTCCGGCCAAATACCATTGAATTTATTCGTACTGCTAGTGAGGCAGTGATGGCCAAATTGTATCGGAAATACAGCATTAGATTTCGAGCAGTTTCCCTCAACATCATCTTCATCAATAGATGCCTAAAGCTAGGCGTCTTTCCTAATTTCGTGGACATCAAGACCAAGAGGTCATCACCTGCTGCCCTGAAAGCTGTTCGGACGGCGAAAACCACCTGGCTGAAGTCGGAGCTGAAAATGTGGTGTTCACGGAGAGATTCCTTATCTCATTATTTGGCCTTGTTATGGGGAGAGCTGGTATATAAACTACATTTCATTGAGTGGTCCTTACTTGATGACAGTGTTCGGGGTGAAGTAAGTGAATATGCGTTTATAAAATTCAAGAAGTTAACGAAAAAGTTAGCCAATCTATGTGCCGCCCAAATTCCCACCAGTTCACAAAATAACCATGATCCTCATAAATTTCATCCGAGAATCGTCAACCCCTCTAAAATAAATCTCCCTCTTAGTGTTTTGAGTGTGCTACAAAAAGGCTTGCAATTCTCTCCTCCTACATCTGTGACTCTTTGTGACATTAAAAATTTAGCGTGCAAACAAAAGGGCTGAAGATAAATGCGCTCTATGCAAACAATCTCATTTCATTATGAACTGCGATACATTTTGTGCAAAAACTGCTCCTCAACGACGAGAGAAGACATCATTCATTGCTGCATGAAGAAAAAAATATTTCAAGCGATCGTGGGATTCTTGGGAGGGACGAGTTGAAACGTCATCCCGATCCTGCTTCTTCGACAGGTTCTACACCACCGCTGTCTGCATTAGTGGCTTCTACCTCATTGTATCTAGCAAATCCCACATCCCATCGACCGACAGTTCTTCTAGCAACCGTGCTCGTTAAAGTTATTGGACCAAACGGAAATTACGTACTAGCTCGGGCTTTGGTGGATCAGTGCGCTCAGTTATCATTTATTTCTGAGTCACTCTGTCAACGTTTAAGGCTGAAAGAAAGAAGCACTTTTCAGAAAGTATTGGGTTTAGATGGGTGCAGACAAGCCGTTAGCAGAAAGGCTGTATTCTTTACTCTTAAGCCTTATTTCGAATCAAAGTTTTCTTCTATCGTTGATGCTTACGTAATAAAAAGTGTTTCTTCTTATACTCCAGCTAGCAACATTCTATCATCAGAATGGGAGCATCTTCATGACCTAACTCTTGCAGATCCAGAATTCCGTGAAGCAAAGGAAATAGATTTGCTCCTCAGCGCTGCTGTTCATGCCCAGATCATGGAGGGTGAAATCAAGAAAGGAAAACCTGGCGAACCAATTGCTATGCTTACATCGCTTGGTTGGATGCTATCTGGAGATGCGAAAATGCAACCGCACGACAATCAAAATTCCATCGTTCATCATTGTCAGGAGGAGAGCTTAAACAAACTCCTCAGTAGATTTTGGAAACAAGAAGAGCTTCAAATCCCGAATAAAATACTCACTCCTGATGAACAGGAATGTGAGGAACTTTTTCTTTCTTCTTACAGAAGACACATTTCAGGACGCTACATCATTCGACTGCCCTTGAAGGATGGTGAGACTGCTGAAACAAAACAGCTCGGCAGTTCATACTTTCCAGCATTAAGAATGCAGACACAAATGGAGAGGAAATTTCAGTGTGATGGAGAATTTAAGAAAAGATACTAAGACTTCATGCAGGAGTATATCGACCTGGGCCACATGAAGGCTATCCAAGGGAAGACCAAGGAGATGGAATGCTGCCACTATCTTCTGCATCATGGAGTTTGGAAGGAATCCAGCTCAACCACTAAGCTGCGGGTGGTCTTCAATGGCTCCCAACGAACTAGCAGAGGAGTATCTCTAAATTCTAAATTACATACTGGCGCTAATTTGTTACCTGATTTAGGAGATGTAGTTTCACGTTTGAGAGGTTACCGTTTTGTGTTTACAGCGGATATTGAGAAAATGTTCCGGCAGATATTAGTTGACGAAAGGGACCAAAATTTACAAAATATACTTTGGAGATTTAATGTCAATGATCCTCTGCTTTCATACAGACTCCAGACTCTTACCTATGGTTTGGTATGTTCACCATTTTTGGCCATTCGCTGTATTAGACAACTAGCTTTGGAAGAAGGCCATGCTTTTCCTCTTGCTGTTCCTGTGCTGCTGGAAGAGATCTATATGGATGACCGGAGCACCGGCTACCTCCTCCACTGGACCCAACTACTCCAGAAGAGCTAGACAACGCCGCAGCCTCTTTGGCCACTAGCATCATTGCAGACCTGCAGATCTCCTCTATAAAATCCAGCGCTGGGACTTTCCAAAATGGCAAATCAACATCATCGTCTCCTAAATAAAGGAGCGAACCTTCACTGTGATCTTCCAGGGAAGAACATCAAGTAACAGAAACATCACAGCAGGTGTCCCACAAGGAAGTATATGGGGACCCACATTGTACAACATCTACTGTGCAGATGCTCCAGCTGCACACGGTCCAAACTGCATCACTGCCTTCTATGCAGACAATGCAGCCATTCTTGCAAAGTCACTCCACAGGCCCCTTGCAGCAGCATACCTGCAATGTGCCACCTACAAACATCTGGAGTGGGGTCAATGCAAGGAAAACCCAGACCATCCTCTTCATAATGAAGACCACAGCAGGTGACCCGGATCCCATCACCGTGGATACTGAAAAAGTACCATGGAACAACACTGACATCTACCTGGGAGTTACGCTGGATAGGTGCCTCTCTCTCAAGCAGCATGCAAAGGCGAATGCGTCCAAAGCTAGAACCAGAGGAAGGCTTATACATCCATTACTACAATCACTGCTACTCAAGCTTAGGACAAAAATGCAGCTCTACCAAATGACTATGCTGCTGTACGCCTCTCCAGCATGGAGCGGATTCCTTACAAGGAATTCGTGGGACATACTTGGGAAAACAGAGAGAACCATACTGAGGACAATACATGCCCCTAGGATGGACCTTCTGAAATGAGACCACCTACTTACTAACCTGAATCAAGCCTATCGATAAAACAGCCATTCTTCGAGCTAAGAAGTTCTTTGCAAAACTCCCATCCCTGCAGCATGAACATCTATGCAGCCTTGCAGAGGACACCCCTCAACCTAAGGATTACTTCAGAAGACCAATATCAACCCAAGGAGGGGTTCTTTCATTACCACCACGAGGGAGAAAGAAGTGAGCAACCCAACTGAATAGATATAACTTCCTAATAAGTAGTGTGAAGGCACACAGTTTCGACACTGAAGGAATCCAACAGCCCGACTGAGCTACTTAGGAGGACGGGTGAGTAGGAGCAACATCTTCAGCAGTGCTGAACAAGGAGTCAGAGGGATTACTCACACACATCGTCGACACGACAGGATCAACAACCTAATATCCAACTGAACCAAGCAAGAGATAGAGAGAGGAAAACCGAGAGCCATCTAGTAAACTCCTAAAAAAGAACTGGAATAATACTCCGCATCGCATCCATACTCCGGCAACCGCACTCCGGTCCCTGCAAAGGGCTGTTTCCGACGAGGATCCGATTTGCTTAATCTCCTCAGCCCTTCAAAGGGCAATCTTTGAATTTTCAGGCCATATTTCATTCAATAAATTTCGCTGAATCTGCTTTTCTAATATCCACTGTCTTCCTTCTACAGCTACTACTACTCATTCCTCCTGCTTTTTAATTTCCACATTTCAGATCAACCATGGACCTCCCGCTCTCCCCCTGGGAAATGGAGAGGCGCACTCCCCATCATGCCATCAGACTGACAACCTGTTCGGAGGAAAGGAACAACGAGAGGACAAAAAGACAGACTGGATCCAAAGTCACCAGGATCCAACAAAGACGAGACGGAGCAACAATCAATTAACCCTCAACCTTCTACTTCAACAGGCCAACCTAATACCCCGCCCAGAGATCTCCCAACAGAGTCTGTTGGGAGATTAGTTGCCCTTGATATTATTCTTCTGGCTTTGATGTTGTTGATTCCGCGGCCCTTCAGTTCCTCTGTCTTGGTCTTTCGCATCTTCTTGCAGGATAAGGACGCAATTGCCAAACTCCTGCGTGAGAAACTGAACCTCTGGGGCCGTACCTGCTATGTCGAACCATCACACCCTCCTCCTACACTCCCAGGAATGTGCGGCAAATGCCAATCATTCTCCCATACCACCTCCTCATGTACTCTCTCCCCCAGATGCTCCAGATGCGGCGACCCACAACACCGGGCAGACAACTGTGACGCCAGGACAACCAGATGCACCAACTGTGAACAAACGGACCATCTCGCCTCGGAAACCAAATGCCCTAACCGACCTTCAATCCCGACATCCCTTTCCACCACCATTCCCCTACAGGTACAACCACCAAGACCCAAGGATAGTGAAGAAGAGCAAGGACCAGAGGATCTCCAAGTCTCCACCTCCAAGTTGCTGACCCTGAGGGCCGTGGTGCTAGCCAATATCCATCCCCAAGAAAGGACGGTGGTGATGAACATCCTCAATGCCGCCGCCAAGGAGGTATTGGGGGTCTCAATCACCCCCTCTTACTCAAGGAATACACTTGTTCCAATCATTATTCCTTTCTCTTCCAACACCCCCTGTGGGATAGCATCGAAGGAGCCATGTAAACCAACCCAGACGGAAACGACAGCTGAGCCGCCTCCGCAGAAACTCACGGATACAGGATAACTATAAAACCTATCCCTATCTCCCTCTCCGCTCCTCAAGCACAATCCCAGATAGGTTTTAAGCAAACCTAACGTAATATCCGTAGACTCCTTGCAATACCTGTTTTCATTCTCTTATTAAATAATAACATCCATAAACCTTGTCTTTCAGTTGCTCATTCAATAAAATAAAATCCGCAATTAAAAACTAACTTTGATAAAACTCCCAATACATCCCTTACTTCTTCTCACGCTCCTCAAGCACCATCCCAGATAATTAATACTTCACCCCAACTACGATTCCGTCAATTCCATTTCAGCTAAAATCAACCCTCATAAAATGTACATAATACAACGGTTTAGCAACAATATTCCCTTTGTATTCCCTCTGTAACAAAATAGCGACCACAAGAAATTCATCCCCGCACCCGCTCCGGTCAATTCGGCCTGGGAAAAATCCTCGCTGAGATTTGCACCGCCCCAGGTGCAGTCTCACCAAGCCGCCACTTCTAAGAAAAAGACCAGCGCCGGAAATCCGCTCCGCACGCGCCGCCCACGCAGCAGGATTTTCCACTCCTTCCAACACCGGAGCCTCCGTCTGCGGAATCCGTAGCTGAGCTCAACGTCCTGCTTCGCAGGCGCCGCCGGTCGCTATCAGAAGCCCGCACCCAAGAAGGAAGCGCAAGCGCAGCTGCCGCTCCTCTTATCACTGCAATGATGCAGCTCATGGGTCAACTACAACAGACCATGACCCAATTTCAAAATTTAGCGACCAACATTACAAACAACATCAGTAACATTCGCGGCGATTAATCAGCACCAGCGATTGACCATCATCACCTGGAATGCTGGAGGAGGAATTACGCTTGAGAAGAGATTTCCGTCTGCTCCAGCGAGAGATCACCGACGCCATCGCAGACTGGAGAAAACACCACAACGAATTGATCATCCTCACCTGGAATGCTGGAGGAGCAGTGGCCCGGAAGACACCCGAGCTATTCTCCTTCATGCTTAAACACCGGGTTGAAGTCGCATTGCTCCAGGAAACACATCTGCGGCCACACCATCGATGGTCCGTACCCGGATATGCAGTTTATCGCCAAGATCGCCAAACGCCACCTTAAGAGGACGACCGAAAAGGAGGAGGAACCGCGGTCTTAATAGCGGAACACCTCATTTCCCGAAAAGCGGAGCCGCACCGAAATGCTGCTCTCTCTGCCCTAGAAACAACGGCTGCAGTTGCAAAAACCACGTAATATACCAGAAATAACATTCGTCTCCTGCTACCTGCCGCAGCGACATCGCCTGCCGCTCACCGATCTAGCAGCAGCGTTCGACAAGCAATCGCCCGCTCTTCTAGCGGGCGACTTCAATGCAAAACACGCTGCTTGGGGGTCCATCAGCAGGAGTTCCCGCTGGGAGACATCTGCAGGGATGGTCAACGGCTGAAGGAATTCCGGTGCTCGCTCCAAGAGACCCAACGCATTTTAATCATAAAGGCGATGGAGATGTCCTAGACATACTCCTGCTAAATCGCCTACCACCGCCGCTAGCCATCTACACCGTGCCGGCCCTTTCGAGCGACCACCTTCCGGTCATTGCGTTCCTTGGAGCTCCACCACTCCCTCAGCTCGTCACCCCTAGGCGCATATACAAGAGAGCAAATTGAGAAGCCTTTAGCGAGCAAATTATCATCTCACTTGCATCTCCGCCCGACACCATCAAATCTGCTGATGACCTGGACGCAGCCGTCGCTCTTATCACCACCAGCATCCAAGCGGCCGCTGATACCAACATCCCTCAGCGGGCGACGCATCACTCTCCCAAGATGCCTCTCCCGAAGGAGATTATTATCGCCATCAGCGAAAAAAATCGCCTCCGACGCCGATGGACGACAACAGGCGAACCAATTGGGAACTGGGAAATTGGGAATTCCGGAGAATGCAGAGGAGGTCACAGAAGCCATTCGCGCCTGGAAGCAGCACCACTGGGAGACGAAACTCGCATCACTCAATGTGAGGGACGGCTCCCTTTGGAAATTCTCCAGAGTCCTGTCATCTTCGGCGAAGAAACGCTTTTGCTCCGGCAACTTCACTGCGGACGAGTACGCCGTCCACCTCGAGGAAGCTTTTTCACCGAATGACGGGCCATCTCCCAGCTGGACCATCAGCACCTCTTCCTCGGTATCTCCCCTCTCTGCAGAGAACATCTCTGCACCCGAATGGCGCCGGTTCAACGGGAGAAGACGTTTTTCCGAGTACATCTCGTGGAATCCCTTCCGATCCGAATAAGCAATCCCAAACAATTGCATTTTCATCTGGTCTCCCACTCCGCGGAAATGCACTCCAATTCTGTTGTTTCCGCTCTCGAAGCTTCTTCGGTGACGGTGGAGACGACGATTGGGAGTGTCAGATTCGTATCCTGCTACGTTCCACCAGGCAGCCACTTTATTGCCGAGGATCTGGAGACCACCTTCCATGGGAATTCACCCTCTCTCCTGGCAGGCGACTTCAACGCTAAGCACACCGCTTGGGGCGCCTCCAGATGCAACGCGGCAGGCAAGAAGCTTCTCAGCTGGTCTTCAACATCAGCGACGCCAATCTTCGCAACAAGATCGCCCACGCACTTCAGCGCAAAGGGAGAGGGCGACATCCTCGATCTCTTCCTGCTCCACCACCTGCAGCCACCAGTCGCTCTTCACACTGTGCCGGCGCTTTCCAGCGACCATCTCCCGGTCATCGCCTTCTTCGGTGCCGCTCCTCTGCTGAGGCCTATTCTTCTTCGGAGGATCTACAAATGGGCAGATTGGACTTCATTCAAGGAGGAAATTTCTTCCTCCTTGGAAGAACCACCATCACCACTCCAATCTGCAGCGGACATCGAAGATGCAGCCGATCGGCTGACTGAGGTCATCCGGAAAGCGGCCGATAACACCATCCCATAGTTGGAGACGCGACATACACCGAAGATGCCGCTCCCGATTGAGATTGTCATCGCAATCCGGGAGAAAAATCGTCTTCGCAGGCGCTGGGCGAGGACAGGAGACCCCTCCACTCGGAGAGACTTCCGCAGACGACAGAAGGAGATCACCATCGCTGTCCGGGAGTGGAAGCAACACCACTGGGAGTCGAAACTCGCATCCTTGGATGCGAAGGACGGCTCCCTTTGGAAAATTGCAAAAGCCTTCTCTGCGCCTGCAAAAGGCGTACAGGCAACCACCACCACGCCTGAAGAGTTTGCCCTTCATCTCGAGGAAACCTTTTCTCCGAATGAAGGGCCAAACCTCCCAGCGGACTCCGGGGAACCTCCTGCGAACTCTCAGCTAGCCGCAGCCACCACAGCTGCTCTCCTGCACCCGATGCCGCTCCCGGAAAATTCCGTCCTAGAACGGTCACGGACCCCGTCTCCGGGCGCGGACCATTTAGGACCACGCATCGGGAAAAACATCTCGGATGCATCACCGGCTGCAGAGTACCCAAGGATACTCCCCGAAGACATCCATGGCGTTTTGAAACATCTTCCTCTCTGAAAGGCTACAGGAGAAGATCACATCTCAAACGAGATGCTGAGAAACCTGCCCGCGATAGCAGCCGCCTGGATCGCGATGATTGCCACCGTAATCATCGCATTGGGACATTTTCCATCCAAATGGAAAATCGCCAAGATCGTCCCGATCCTCAAAGGCTGTGAAATCGCCTAAGTCTCTCGACAATTTCAGGCCCATCTCCCGTGCCTGCAGCAGGTTTTGCCGGGTTTCCCTGCTGCCTTCGGCGAATGCCAGGCACTCCTTCCCGGTCTCCCAACCTCCTTTCAAACCCCGAAAAGGCACCAGCCTAAGTGGGGACACTTATTTACACTGTATATCGAGGACTGTCCAAGGAAGAATAAAAGAGAGGTCTGTGCGAATTGCAACAGGTTTGGTAAGGACGACGACCATTCAACTATGGACAAGGAATGCCCGGCCTATAAATATGCACTGGAAAGGGAGATTCTTCGGACTAACTACTCAAAAAACTGAGTAAGTACCAAAAAAGGAAATTCTTTGACTCAAATATACCAAGGTGCAAGACTTTAATAAATAATAATAAAACTATAAATTTAGCACAACTTAATATTGGAAAATCAAAAGCTGTCACTGAAGAACTTAAAAATTTAGATTCTTTTGATATATTGCTAATTCAAGAACCTTACTCAATTAAAAATAAAGTAGTTGGTTTTAATATCAGTGACAGAATATTATCAAGTAAGAACAGTATGCCTTCAGCAGCCATTGTGGTAAATAATAAAAACTTTGAAATTATGATTATAGCAAAGCACACTTCGAGTCATATTATGTGTGCAGAAGTGTTGTACCAGGATATTTCATTTTATGTATGCTCTGTTTATTGTCAGTATTCAGAAAATCTAGATTCCTATTTGGATAAACTACAATTAATAATTGATGAATTTAAAAATGAAAGTGTAATATTAGCTGGAGATTTTAATGCAAGATCAACATTATGGTATGACAAAGTCAATAATGATAAAGGTAAAGAATTAACAGAATTTATAATCAAAAATAATCTGAATATAATAAACAAAGATTCTAAATTAACTACTTTTGAAACTATAAATGGAAAGTCGAATATAGATTTAACCCTAGCAAATGATAAAGCAGTAGATAAAGTAATCAACTGGAAGATTTCAAATAATGTTACAAGTGACCATAATTTAATTAACTTTTGTTATATAAATAAGACCAAAAATACAGAGTGTACACCTGATACAACTAGAATATATAACTTGAAAAAAGCCAATTGGGCCGAATATATTGAAAACTTGCACCAGGTAGTAAACGAGTCTCATGAGGATATTAACAACATATCCATTGAAGATATTATTCATAAATGTGCCCTAAAGTCCATCCCGAAGATTAGGAATAACAACAGGAAATGCATGTGGTGGAATAAAGAATTAAACAAGATGAAAAGGGAAATTATTAAAAATAGGAAAGCTTTATATAAAAATAATTTGATAGGAAATCGACAGGAACTTGAGAAAAATTATAGAGAGCTTAGAAATAAATATAAATCAGCAATTAGGGATAGTAAAACCAATTCGTGGAAAACATTCATAGAAAACGAAGCCAAAAAGGGACCTTGGAGTATGCCATATAAAATTGTAACAGAAAAGATACATACAAAAATTGTGCTCAGTAGCATTAAGAAAGAAAATCTTGAAATCAATAAGTTAGAACAGCTACCTGAATACTTTTTAGATAAACTTTTTCCAACCGATAATATAGAATCTGAAACAGTTCATCATAAGGAGCTTAGAAAACAAATTGAGAAACCACATGTAGGAAGCGTAGAGGAAGATCTTCAGGACGATGAAATAGTCAAGGCTATTCATAGCCTAGGCAAAGGAAAGGCACCAGGAGAAGACGGAATTAACCTGGAACTGATACAGAAGGGATTCCCAGTAATTAAAAATAGATTGTGTAATATGTTTAGAGAAATATACGTTAGTAATAAGTTTCCAGAAAAATGGAAAACAGGAATTGTAAAAATATTAGTTAAAAGCAAAGACAAGGACCCTACAAAAATTAAATCATATAGGCCAATTTGTTTGCTACCAGTACTAGGTAAAATTTATGAGAAAATTATTTTAAACAAACTACATAAAGTTAGTAATACCCATCCTAATCAATATGGATTTACTAAAAATAGGTCGACCATAGATGCATTACAAGTAGTTAAAGAAAAAGTAAGGAATACCAGATACAAATATTTGCTAGGAATCTTTGTAGACATTAAAGGTGCATTCGATAATGTAAGGTGGCCGTCGATACTTTCTACTTTAAAACAAGAAAAATGTCCCACAAATATTTTTAATATAGTAAATGATTATTTCATAAATAGGAAATGTAAAGTAATTCTAAACAAAGTTAGTCATCTTAAAAATTTAACAAAAGGATGTCCTCAGGGCTCAGTACTGGGACCCTATTTCTGGAATAAAGTTATTGACCAATTCTTAGAAATGGAAAAAGAAAATTACTTAGAGAGAATAGCTTATGCAGATGACCTACTGATTATGATCGAAGGAAAATCGAGAGCGGAAATAGAGAGTAGATCAATTAAAGAATTAGAACGATTGAGTATATGGTGTAGGAATAACAAATTGGAACTATCAAAGGAAAAGACACAAACGATGTGGCTAAAAGGCAGTCTTGATAGCAAAAGAGCACCTAAAATAAAATTTGAAGGTAGTCAAATTAAAATGGTAGATAACGTCAAATACTTAGGAGTCAACATAGGAAAAGGATTTAATTTCGGAATGCATATTTCCAACACTGTGGAAAAAACAATGAAAGCTATATATTGTATGAACAGAATTTGCAGGAAACAATGGGGATTTAATAGTAGATTAATGTTAACTTTATATAAAGGATTAATTGAGAGTATAATATTATATGGCTCAGAAATTTGGGGTGAATTAATTAACCAAATTCATAGAAACAAGTTACTCAGATTACAAAGAAACATATTAATTATAGTAAGTAAAGCATATAGAACGGTTTCTACAGATGCCCTCCCAGTAATTACCGGAATACTACCTATAGATATTAAAGCTAAAGAAAGATGCCTTATTTATGCGTGGAATAAAAGCAAAATGGTAAGAAAAGACAAACAAAATATACGAGAAGAAAACAAGAGAGAAGCTGTAAAGATTGTAAGGAATGAGATGGTAAAGAGATGGCAAGAACGTTGGAATGTGTCAGAGAAAGGAAGGTGGACATTTTCATTGATCAGGAAAGTAAAAATTAATGTAAATTATCACCTAGATTACTATATGACCCAAATTTTAACTGGACATGGAAACTTTAACCAAAAATTAGCCTCCTTTAAATTAACAGATAAAGAAGTATGTGAATGTGGACAAATAGATGATGTTAAACACCTACTACTAAATTGCCCTTTAAATGAAGATATTAGAATAAATCAATTAACTTTAGTAATTAAAGATAACTGGAAGGATAATTTGAATTTATTAACAGAAAAACATAATTTAAAACAATTAAGTATTTTTATAAATCAATCAATGAAAAAAAGAGATGCCCTAAGAGAGGAAAGTAGAAAAGCATGGAATGTAACTCATGGAAATGACGAAAATTATGACCCAAGCAAGGGAGTATCTTGAAAACAACCGGATTTGACAATGCCGCGGTCTGCCAGTACCCACAGAAACTGGCAGGGGTGGGAAGGGAAATGGAGGGAGAAGGGGAAGGGATGGAGCGAAGGCCCTCACCAGTGGGCGGGCAGAAGCGGAAAACTGGTACCACGGGAGTCAGGGGTGCCCAAGGGTTGATCCAAGTAATTGGGTTAACCCTTCCCTGATGTTGTGAGGTTGGACTCGTGGGGGTTGTGGTCTTTCTTCAATTCTTCTTTCCTACTTACTACTACTTCTACTTTATAGTCTTCTATAGACTCTATACTTTCCTTAAAATTGCGGCTAGCTAGAGGCCGTGCCCGGTTGTGGGTCGTCCAGGAGGAGAAAAGATGGCTCCGGGAAATCTGAATGGACCTAAACAGCATCTCCGGTAGAAATACTCGGAGAGACCCCGGTAGGAGGTTCGATTCCTGCCAGCTACTTCTAGCTACTACAGTGTTTCAAGTGTGGAGAAGAAGGTCACCACGTAACCTCATGTACGAAGGATAGTAGGGAGTGTGCTAACTGTAAGCGGAGTGGATATAAGGAAACTGGGCATTCTGTTAGCTGGAATGAATGTCCTGCAGTTGAGTTATTTAAGAGGAGAAGGGAAGTAAGGACCAGATATGATTAGTATAGCTCAAGCGAATCTTGATCGGTCCGTTAGAGTGGTGGGAGAATTTAGAGAAAAGATGATTGAGGAAAGAGTGGAAATAGCGATGATTCAAGAGCCATATATAAGGAACAATATAGTAAAAGGTTTTGGAAGTGCAAGAGTATACTCGGTGAAAGGTGTTTTTCCGTGGGCAGCAGTAATAATTATAAACGAGAAACTTGGTGCAATGAAAGTGAATTCGCTGACAAATTCCAATTGTGTGTGTGTCGAAATTTTACCTCCAACTGGTAACAGATTTTATGCAATTTCTATGTATTTTCAGTTTTCTGAACATATTGAGGAGTACTTAATGTATTTAAGGAAAGTTAAGAGGAAGCTGAAAGGAGAGGTGGTAATTATATCAGCTGACGCGAATGCTAAATCAGAATTGTGGGGAAGCCCAAAAGAGGATTCTAGGGGAGCCCTCTTGAGAGAAGTTATTGAAATGGATGGATGGTACATTGCAAATGATAAGAGATATGGCCCCACTTTTGATAATGGAAGAACATCAAGTTTTATAGATATAACATTAACCAATAGAAAGGTGAATACTATAATGGTGAACTGGGAAGTGAGAGGTGATTGGATAACTGGGACCCATAAAGTAATAACCTTTAAAGTAAATCGAACTGAATGTCGTCAGCCATTTATTAATAGAACTGACAAAGGAAATATAAAATTTCAGTTTCATAAGGCTAATTGGGGAAGATATAAGGAATGTCTTTCTGCTGAAAAATATTGTTTAGAAAACATAAGTTTTAGAAACAAAATGGATATAATAGAATATGAGAAGTTAATAAGGAAATAGATTATCGACGCAGCAAGGAAAACAATTCCGAGGAAAAGATATAGTGGAAAAGGAAATATATGGTGGGATCAGGAAATTGCTGAGATGAAAAGGGAAATTTATAGAGAGAGGAGAAAAATGCAAATGCTAAGTAAAAAAGGATTGGACGTTCGAGATATTGAGATAGAATATAAAATTAAACGGAGGAAATATAATAAACTGATAAGAGATAAAAAGCAAAAAAGTTGGGAGAAGTATGTTGAAATGGAATTTGGGAAGAGTCCATGGAATAACCCATACAAGATTGCTATGGAGAAGCGTAAACCGAGACAGGTTGCTGCAGCCATTGGATGTGAGGGAGTTACATGGCTAGAATCAAGTAGAGTGTTGCTTGACACCCTGATAATTGATGATAATGAGATAGGAGAGGAAGAATACCATTGGAATATAAGGAATGAAGTGAGAAGGAATAGATCTTATAGCCAGGAAATAAAGTTATCAGAGGTGGAAACTATTGTTAAAAACTTGAAAAATAATAAAGCACCATGACATGATATGATCAGTGCAGAATTAATTAAGCAGGGATGGGAGATACTGAAGGTACCATTAGTCAAATTATTCAACTCTTGCAGGATGTGGGGAGTTTTTCCCAATTCCTGGAAGAGAGGAATTATCAAAGCCATTTTAAAAGGGGAAGAAAAGGATGAAACTATAGCGAACTCATATAGACCTATCTATTGTCTGTTTTAAGAAAAATCTTTGAAAGAATAATTGTTAAGAGGCTGGAGTCGGTATTTTATGATAATGTTTCGAGCAAGCAGTACGGTTATATGAGAGGAAGATCAACGGAAGATGCTGTAAATAAATTAGTAGAGACGGTGGAGAAGAATCGGGATAAATATGTTTTTGGCATTTTTATGGACATGACGGGGGCGTTTGATCGAGTATGGTGGCCAGGTGTTTTACATAGATTGTATGTAAAAGGAATAAGTGAAGATATGTATAAAGTGATTAAAGATTATTTGAAGGGTAGATGGGTTCAACTAGAGGAAGGAGACTGGGTAAATGGGAAGAGAGTTAACAGAGGCTGCCCACAAGGATCGGTACTTGGACCACAATTATGGAAAATAGTATTTGATGAGCTAATAGAGATGATGGAAGAGAGACACGGCAAAAGTATTGAAATGATTGCATATGCAGATGATGGGGTTATTTTAATTGGAGCAAACTCGAGAAGAGAGATTGAGGAGAAAGCAAGTTTTGTGATAAGAGATTTAATGGAATGGTGTGGAATGGCCAAAATGAAATTGTCAAAGGAGAAAACTGTCGGGATGATGCTGAAAGGGAAATTGGACAGTGGAAGACTCCCTAGAGTGTTCTTGGAAGAAAGGAAAATATGCATTGTAAATAAAGTAAAATATTTAGGCATATTATTAACAAGAAATATGGGAATTGAGAAACATATACAGGAAGTTGCGGACAAAGGAAGGAAAAAGATGGGGAAATATTTTGGGTTAATAAGGAAACTAAAAATTCCATATAAAGTAACAATGATGATTTATAAGGGGGTTTATGAGTCAATAATGACTTATGCAGTTTGGGCATGGTATAAAATAATGAGGAAGGCTGAATTAAGGAAGGTAAATTCCGAACAGAGGAAAGTTTTACTTGCAATGATAAAAGGATATTGAACTGTATCCATGGATGCGACGAATGTAATAGCGGGAGTGATGCCGATGGATTTAGAGATGAGAAGAAGATGGCTTCAGGGAAGAATGAAAAGGGAAGGAAGAGTTGTATTGGTGAACGAAGGAATTGAGATAAGTGGAAGGAATTGGAGAGGCTCCCCTCAGGGGCAGCCAGCCAGTTGGTGGCTGTACGGGAGGCTACTTAGGTAGCTGGCGACCCCGAGGTACCCTAGCCACTTTAGGGCTCAGGGTAAAAGGGGTAACCCTGATCCCTGTGCCCAGCTCTTCGGGGCGGGGCTTCCCTTAATTGGGCGGTCTTTGAGGGCTTATTAGTCATGTCTTAATGGCTTTCATGAGGAAGGGGGCAACCCAGAACCTCATTAAAAAATCCCTAAGATAAGGTTATATGTATGCCGAGGTCTTCGTGGTAGTAGGGGAGTACTACCTTAAGTACATAAACTCTAGGCACCAGGCGATCCCTAGAAAATGTAGCCTTCTTCCAGATATGAGCGAAGGTCTGGAGGTGACGTATATATCGTCTCGACTCGTGGGATTAAGATGGAAAAAGAATCAAATAAACAAAATAAAAATGGAGGTGATGCTGATGGAAGGGAGGAGGAACATATTGAAGAGGAAGTGGAGATCTCTGAGATAGAGGTGGAGGAGGGACAAAGGAGGTCAAGAACTTCTGAAAGTGAAATGGACGAAGAGGTCTTTGTATCAGAAGGAGCTAAAGGAAGTACCCAGAAGAGGAAGAAAAGAATTAGATCTAATTCGGAAGGCTCTCCGGAAGAATTAAGGAAAAGATATTGGCCCGGGTGGGAAAGTGTGGAATTGAGAAGAAGATTAGAAAACATGAAAAAGAAAGTGGAGGAACAGATTGGAGAGGTACGAACGTACTTGATACAAAACTTCTCTAGGGAGAAGCATGAAAAGTTTTATTCTATGAGATTTAAAAGAATAACTGATGCAATGGAGACCTTCTCCATGGATGCCAAAATGGTTATTGCGGCAATGGAGAGGGAAAGGAGGAGAAGGGAGAGTGTTGAAATCCCCAAAGAGGCAGCCGC
Source organism: Ladona fulva (assembly GCA_000376725.2). Classification (NCBI taxonomy): domain Eukaryota; kingdom Metazoa; phylum Arthropoda; class Insecta; order Odonata; family Libellulidae; genus Ladona; species Ladona fulva. Next base: position 35,132 of record KZ308270.1, read on the forward strand.
ATCCGGAACCCTCCCGACGAGGAACCGCTACGCTCTTCTCTCCGCTTCTGCGGAGACCGCAAGCGAAGCGACCGCTCCCGCCGACGCCTCACCCAAGACGGCGACGAGACGCCCACCAGCCATACAGGTGCATGGAATCACGAACGTCCGTGCCTTCGCACTGGACCTCGAAAAAGCGTTGAAGACGAAGGACTTCGTCGTACATCGCCTCGGCGCCATCGTTGCCCGCACCGGAGACGCTGCCGCCACTCGTGGAGATACCTGTCGTATCTCCCTACAAACCACCGAGAATTTCCGCGATGCGAAGGCCTTCTTCGCAACAAACAGCATCGCCTACTCCACTTGGGCGGAGAAGAAGGACAGGTTGACAACATATGTCATCTCCGGACTCTCCTCTGGGACCACTGAGGAGGAAATCTTCGAAGATTTAGACGCCGTCGGCATCCCAGTGCGGAAGGTGCGCCAACTGAGAATGAAGGATGGCGAAAAAGTCGCCCTTTTCTCCTTCGCTGCCCCTTCGACACCCGAATGGCCACAAGGGAGGATCCTGAATATGAAATCCCTGGCGCACTGTCGCATCTCGGTGCGGAAGTACCATCATGACGCGCCTCAGATCTGCCACCGATGCAGCCGCTTCGGTCATTCGTCAACTCACTGCCATGCCGTGCCGTGTGACGCAGCACTCTCCTTCATCCCGTCCCAGGGCCAGCGAGCAACACCGCCGCGCCGTCTGGGAGCAGCACTCCCGGAGACTTCGGCCTACTGCACCACGGATCCCGAAACGGTCGATTTTCCCGAACTTCCGCGCCCGCAGCCGCTCACCCAGGAGACTGCAGCCGCTCTGAGGATACCATTCCGGCAGAAGAAACGACCGACTACCGCACCACCCTCCGACGTCTCCGAGATTCGCATTTTCCATCCCGGGCTACGCCATCTTCCGCTCCGACAGGGCTGCTGCACCCGACGGAGAAGAGAGAAAAGGAGGAGGCACTGCCATTGCCATTGCCGACTCCTTCGTCTACTCCCTGCCTTCACCGCACCCGGAGCCGCAACATGACCTCGAAGCCACCGTCGTCCGCCTAAAAACGGACTTCGGTGACATTTCGGTCATTTCCGGCTATCCCCCGCCGAGGATCCACTTCGTCAACGGCGCTTTCGGCACCACCTTCTCCAAGGGACTTCGTGCAGTAATCGGCGGCGACTTCAACGCGAAGCACATGACCTGGGGCTCTAACTGCTGCAACAAGTCCGGTCGGATGCTGCGCAAATGGGTTGACGAGAATGCAGTCCAAGTCATCGGGCCGCGAGAACCAACTCGCTTCTCTCCGAAAGGAAGTGGAGATGTCCTCGACATCTTCCTCCTGTCATCCTTCCTGCAGCCGAAGGCTATCTTCGTCATCCCGGCTTTGGAGAGCGACTATCTGCCCAAGATTGCATTCTTCGGTGCCGCACCTGCCGAGCGCTGCATTCCCTTGCGGAGGAACCTTCAGAAGGCGGACTGGAAGCGCTTCCAGTCGCATCTTCGAGACGCCCTACCGCCGCCGTCGATGGACCTGAGGAGGCCGGATGACCTGGATGCGGCAGCCGAGACACTCGTCTCCACCATCCAGACTCCGTTTAACCAACCGACAGGATAATCGACGATATGTCGTCTGACAGATCCCTAGAACCTCGTCGAGGACTACCACCTTATCGTGGTGACGAGGTTTGCGTGTCTCTTTGACCCCTAGAGCTATACCGGCGGGAGTTTTACTCCTGGTAGGGCCACCCAAGCCGGGAAGGTCGAAAGGTAGAGGCCAGACTAAGAGTAGTCCAACCCCTAAGCCAAGGTGTACCAACGTGCCGATGGACGACTGGCAGGCGGGGGTATAATGTGCCTGTCGCAAGCGTGGTCTGTAGGGAGTGGTGACCCCTACTTGTATTGTAACCCGGGTGGCCTATGCGAGTAGGGCCGCCGTGTGTTTGTTTAAGCCCTGCTTACTCGTGGGAATACTTATGGAGAATATTTTTAAGAAAAAACCTTTGGAGGGAGCGCTGGAGGGAGCAGAGGTGACGACGAAGATTTCTAAAGGTGACGAAGGTAAGAAGATTTCTTCCACAGGTGACGGAGGGAAGAAAGATGGAGGAGGAAGGAAGACTGGAGGAGGTGGGGTTGGAGGAAGTGCTGATGGTGACGGAGGGAGGAGGGCTGATGGTGTCAGCAGCGATGCAGCTAGAGAAGCAGTACCGAGAGGTGACGAAGGTAATGTGTTAAACATAGTTAAGGGTCTAGAATGTATTGGCAGCATTAGAAAAGAATTAGAAAAATTCCTGTTTAATGAATCTAATAAGGTAAACAAAGTGGCGATGAAAATTACTCTGGAGAAATGGCAAGAGGTTGAACAAGTTGCCATAACAAAGAATATGGAAGCCGAGATATGGAAGGGAAAATACGAGGAAAGTATCAGATTACCTAAAGATAATATCAAAGCCACTTCTTTTGCAGAGGCCGTCAAAAAAGGTAAGGCCGGCGAAGGTGCAAAAGGTATTGAGAGTGGTAAGATCATGACCCTACCAGAACAAAGAGTAGTAAGACACAAGGTACTGATAACTCCTAAGGACAGCACTGACACCAAATCAGCAGAAGAAATCAAAGATATTCTGAATAACAACATAAAACCTAATATTCCTAACCTTAATGTATATGGCATCAGAAAGGTTAGGAACAGAGGTATTATTGTAGAAACCTCCTCAGAAAAGGACGGCAAGTGCTTGAAAGAATGTGGCCAATTTGGGACTAATGGACAGAGTTAAGGAGAGCGATGAATTCAAAAGGCAGATAATCATTTTTAATGTTGACGACAAATGGAGTGAAAGAGATTTAGTAGTAGTAGTAGTAGATTTGATAGGTGCCTCGACAGCTGGGGTCATTTTGCACCTTCTCAGCATACTGGTTATTAACAGTGATAGTAAATTACCATAATTTAATTTCTACTTCAAAAGGAACAATAAACAATGAATATTATTTGTAGCAATGCGGTGAGTTAGCCATAGTGTTATGAATAAAAATTAAATAAAATAAAAAGGGGGAAAAGGAAAAGCCCCACATTTATGTTAGATTCTTTGGAAGAGTCCAGTCTCCTTCATAAAAGAAATAACTTTGTCTGCCTTGCCATGATCATCTGCAATGACATCCTTCAGTGTGCTTGCTCCCAAACACCTCTCCTGTTCACTAGAATAGATCCTGCACTCAGTGAGGATGTGACATATAGAGAGTTGGGTGTTACACTTGTCACAGTGGGGAGGTATACGGGGAATTGTAAAAAGGTATGAGTGCGTTAGTGCACTATGTCCAATTCTCAAACGAGTTAAAACTACTTCCTCCCTCCTATTCTTTCTGACAGAAGAGCCCCAAGGTTTAATGGTTTCTTTAATTGCACGTAACTTATTCCCAGTTAGTGAAGACCATTGCTCTTCCCAGTCCTTGAGGGCAATACTTTTGAGTTGGGACTTCAGATCTCCTGAGGACACTTCTTCAAAATCTATTGTAGGCTTTCTTGTGGCTTCTTTTGCTGCCCTGTCTGCTGCCTCATTTCCTTCGATGTTCACATGTCCAGGAATCCATAGAAATTTTACTTGGACGCCTCTCTCACTAAGTCTACTGCACAGATACTGCACTTCCTGGACAAGTGGGTGTGCAGATTCATAGCAGGTGATGGCATTCAGTGAACTCATTGAGTCGGAACAGATGAGAGTGGGTAGCTCTTGATCCTGGATGATTTCTAGGGCAAGCTTGATGGCCATTAGCTCTGCTACAAATACACTGCATATTGGGTGTAGCTTGACCCCATGTGAAAGACCTGAGCCAATGAATGCACTTGCACACCCTGCATCCGTCTTCGATCCATCTGTATATACAATATTAAAACCTTGGAATTCAGATAGTGCCAACAAGGATCTGGACCGCAGTTCATCAGGGAGCAAAGTGGCCCTTGGTTGAGCAGCCAACCCAAATGAGACATCAGGCCTGGACAGCTTCCAAGGTGGTAAACTGAATGGGCATGCTCGCATGATGTTGGGAAGCACTATGTCTTTGTTTTCTAAAAATCTGTGGACTCGTACAGCAAGAGGTTGTATTGCACGAGGTCTTCTATTAAAAACGTTCAATAAATTATGGTTAAAAACAGATTTAAAACTTGGGTGTGTCGGTAGGGCTAAAATTTTGCTGACATAGTTGCACATCAGGATGTTTCGCCTGATCTCTAATGGTGGCTCACCAGCATCACTATAGATGCTAACAACAGGGCTAGTCCGGAAAGCACCAGTTGCAAGTCGTAGACAAGCATTATGCAAAGATGTCAGAGGTCGTAAAAAGGATGGTCTTGTACCACCATAGATAAAACACCCATAGTCCAGCTTTGATCGAATCAATGATCTGTAGAGTAGCAGCATAGATGTTCGATCTGCACCCCAGGATCTGTTAGCAATTACTTTAAGAATATTCATTCCTGCATTAGCTTTCAGTTTCAGATGTCTTATATGTGTCTTCCAATTAAGTCGTCGATCCAAGTACATTCCCAGGAAGCGGACAGATTCCACAAATTTTAAGGAATGATTGCCGAGCATGAGCTTTGGCTCAGGGAAAAATCCTCGCCGCCTGTGGAAATGAAGGCAGCAGGTTTTATCCTCGGAGAAACGAAAGCCATTATTTACAGACCACCTCCATAGACGTTTAAGTGTCAATTGCAGCTGCCGTTCAGCTGTGGTTAGCTTCTGGGAACGACAGAAAATCGCAAGGTCATCCACGAAGAGTGATGCTTCAACAGGTGGTAATACTGATGAAACAACATCGTTTATTGCAATTGCAAATAAGGTCACACTTAAAACCGATCCCTGTGGTATACCATTTTGTTGTGAGAATTGGTGGGAGTAACAATCTCCTACCCTCACTCTAAAATTTCTTTCAGTTAAAAAATTTTTTATAAAAACCAGTAGGTTACCTTTAAAACCATAGTCATATAATGTCTTTAAAATCTTGTAACGCCACGTGGTATCATAGGCCTTCTCTAAATCAAAGAAGATGCCTATCACGTGTTGTCCATAGTTAAAAGCTTCCTGGATATATGTATCTATTCTTACCAGGTGGTCAACAGTGCTTCTCTGCTTCCTGAAGCCACATTGAATGTTACAGAGGAGATTGCGATTTTCCAAGCACCAGATCAGACGTCGATTAACCATTTTCTCAAACAGCTTGCAGAGACATGATGTTAGGGATATAGGTCTATAATTATCAATACATGATTTGTCTTTTCCAAGCTTCGGGATGGGCAACACCACTGATTCACGCCATGCCTCAGGGAAGTCCCCTTCTTCCCATACTTTATTGAAGATTTTGAGGAGCACTGCCAAACATTTCTCTGGGATGTGTCTCAGGAAGGCATTATGAATTTCATCTAATCCTGGTGCTGTGTCTTTTATATTATTAATAGCCTCCATTAGCTCCCACATAGTGAAGGGGTCGTTATAACGTTCCCCGTAATTGCCTGCTACTGCTACAATTGCCTTCCTCTCTGCTTGCTGCTTAATTTTCTTAAAAGAAGGGTGATAGGCTTCTGTGCTGCTAACCTGATGATAATGCCTTCCGAATGCTTCCGCTATGTCTTTTGGCTGGGTAAGGAGGGAGCCATCGCTTTCTATAAATGAGGCTGAGGAGGAGCATATTCCCGATATTTGCTTGACTTTTCTCCAAATCTCTGAGACAGGTGTTCGGGTGTTGATGGTACTTATGTATTTCTTCCACGATTCTCTTTTTGCTTCCTTTATTATTTCCCGAGCCTTCGAGCGGAGCTTGCGAAATGCCTCCAGGTTTCTGGCTGTAGGATGTTTATTAAAAATTCTTAATGCCCTTTTCCTTTTCCTAACTGCCATGGCACACTCCTCACTCCACCAGGGTACTGGGTAATGTTGCACCTTCCCTGTGGATATAGGAATCGAAGCCTTGGCTGCATTTAGGATACTATTATTCAGTACTTTGACATTTTCTGAGGCAGTTAGTGAGTTGTCATAAGTTATAAGTATCTTCTCTTGAAATGCTGCCCAGTCAGCTTTCTTTAGTATCCATTTTTTGGGGGCATGTGTGTCATGGCAGAATGAGTACTTTTTAATCAAGAGAGGAAAATGGTCACTTCCACAGAGGTCGTCATGTGTACAAAGTTTAAAAAGTGGGGCAATGGAGCTGCAACAGATAATGAGGTCTATAGCAGAATACTTCCCAGTGAATGAGTTAAAATGAGTCCTTTCATTTTTGTTTAAAAGAATAAGGTTAAAATTTGTTAAAATTTTCTCTACCAGACGTCCCCTTGAATTAAAATGGTTAAAATCACTTGGGTTGCACCCCCAAAGGGGATTGTGAGCGTTAAAATCTCCCAAAAGGATAAAAGGCATTGGTAGTTGGCTGATGAGGGCAGAAAGAGTCTCCTCTGTAACCGGTGCCCATTCCGGTAGATACATATTGCAGATTGTAATATTGAATGGAGCAGCTACTTGAACTGCAACTGCTTGCAGTGGAGTTTGTATTACCACCCGAGAGGTGTAAAGGGTCTCTCGGATGGCAGTTGCAACTCCTCCACGAGCTCGCTCCCCATCCAGGAAGTCATGCCTGTAAAAGTTATAACCACTTAAACGTGGGTTGTCACTATTTTTAAAATGAGTTTCCTGTAGGAAGATGCATGCTGGTTTGAATTCCTTTATCAATAGTTCTAGTTCGTGCTTCCCTTTATAAAAACCATTCATGTTCCATTGAATGGCAAACATGTTAAATTATTAAAAAGGTTAAAAGTACAATAAAATATAAATAAATAAATAAATAGGTTTTTTAAAATAAGGACACTTAGAGTCCATTTCAATAATATTTAAAATCACTTGGCTAGCTATCGTGCTAGCCTCGTCCTCCCTCCTTTTTTCCTGTTGTGGAGGAAAAGGCGCAGCTGCTCCTCGTCCAGCTCGTCCTCCTCCATGTCATCCTCCGTTGATTGCTGTAGCTCCATAGAGGCAGCGGGAGGAAGGGTAATGCTCTTACCTCCTATTTCTGCCTTTCCAGCAGGTTTAGGAGGAGCGTTAATTTTTTGGTTCTTTGTTTCTGGTGTAGTTCCAGGACTCAAAGAATTCACAGATTTCTTTTCTACAGCTTTTGCCTTTTCCTTTACAGTCTTTGGTTTCTCAATGCATGGGTCTGTCTGGCATCCGACACTAGATCTTTTTATTGTCGTCACTGCTGCATAAGAACGAGAGAAGGTAGGGGACACCATTTCCCTGTATTTCTTCCTTGCATCAGCATAGGAAACTTTCTCAATTACTTTAATTTCGGTAATTTTCTTCTCCTCCTGCAGCCTGGGGCACTCACGGGCATAGACTGGATGACATCCCTCACAATTAATGCATTTTACAGGAGTACTGCATGGCTCTCCATCATGAATATCCCCAGCACATTTTGGGCAGGTGGGCTTGGCCTTACAAGAGTTGGCTGTATGTCCATAACGGTTGCATTTGAAGCACCGTATGGGGCTGGGGATATAGGGTCTGACTGTACATACCTCATAACCAACATATACCTTTTCTGGAAGTCTGTCCCGAGCGAAAGTTAATACTACAGAGGTTGTGTTAACCATTTCTCCATTCTGTTTTCTTTGCAGCCTTCGACAGGAGATGACACCTTGGGAAGCCATCTCCTTCGCTATCTCGTCAGCAGTGACATACAACAGGTCATAGCATGAAATTACCCCACGGCATGTATTCAACGTTTTATGTGGCTCGACTTTGATAGGGGTATCCTGAATATTGGTCATTTTTAGAAGCACTTCACTTTGTTTTTCGTCATTGGTCTCCACTAGCAAAGTTCCATCCCGAAGCTTTTTCACCGATTTAAGTTTACCAAGGACTGAGCCAGACAGAACCCTATGAATAAGGAAAGGAGACATCCTTGTTAGGGATTCACCTTCATTGGCACATTTAATGATCAGATATTTTTGGCATTTATTAACTACATTTTCTCCCCCACCCATGGTTGGGCGGGATCTTTTAGTTGGAGGTTGATTTGGATCCATACAGAGGAATAAGAAATTCACCCCCCAGGCTCCCCACCCACCACGGAGCCACACAAACTGGGACGCCGCACAGCAAGCCTGTGCGGTCGCCAGGGCTACCTGAGAGGTATAGCCTGCTTGCTCCCTAGATGTAGCGCAAGGCAAGATTTCTGGCAAGAGGGGCCCTCCAACCCCCCTCCCATCCATCTCCCTCCACACACACCACTTATGGGACACACAGCAGACTCGCACAAATCTGGTGTACGCTCGAAAGGAAATTTCCCCAGCCACCAGAAGCCGATTGACCAGGGTGAGCTACTCCCTGGCCTCCCGTTTACAGCGAATCCGGGGCCAAAGAGGTGTGTTGTGCCAATGGTTGGCACTCAACCTCCAGGACACCCTTCTCCTCCTTACGGGTCTCCACGCACGGCAAACACGTGGGTGGATCCTTGGTCAGCTGGCATGACCACGCACAGACAGCTGATCCACATCACTGTCCGGGCTCAGCCCTTGCTGATCTTGGGGTTTGTTTTCGGGGTTTTCTCCCCGCCCGATTAGTCGCCTCTTACGACAGGCCGGGATGCCGCGGGAGTATTCTCCATCCCCCTACCCGCAGGGGTGGTGAAAGAGATTTAGAACTAGACATAGTCAGAAGGAACTTTGACATAGATTTTTCAAAAGAGAGAGAGAGGATATAGAGATTGTGGTAGCTAAAAGGAAATTTAATAGTCAGACGAAGGGCAAGGTGAACTGGATAGTGAAAATATCTAGAAAGTACCTGGAACAGATAAAGGATAACAATAGGATTTTTATTGGTTGGGAAGCCTATAAATACAAAAGTTATGTAAACGTGACAAGATGCCTTAAATGCTATGGCCTTGGCCACACTAACACGGAATGTAAAAGCAAAGAGGTTATATGTGGCCACTGTGGTGAGTCTGGACATGTTTACAAGGACTGCCCAAAGAAAGAATCCTCCCCCATCTGTAGCAATTGTAAGAAAGCTGGTAATGATTTTAACCATTCGACAAGGGACCGAAATTGCCCAGAATATATGAAGATTTTTAATATTCTTAAAAATAGATATGGGGATGAATAGTAATTGTTACTATGAGTATAAGTTTTTACAGCTAAACTGCCAGAGGGCTAAAATAAGCGCTGCTGAAATTAGACGGTTCATGGAGGAGAAGAGTATAGATATCGCACTAATTCAAGAACCGTACGAGGTCAATGGCCTCATACGTGGTTTTCCGGTTAGCTACCGGATTATTAATGACAAAATACCCGGCAGCCTGGCAGGTATAATTATAAGAGCAAAAGAAATGACAATAACTAAAATCGGTCAACTCTGTTCAAGATATGCAACATGTGCCAGCATTTTATTAGATAATATGGAAATTTTCATAGTCTCGCTTTATTGCAAATACGAGGTTAACACTGATTATTTTATCAATTACTTGGAGACGGCTCTCAATACATTGAGAGGACAAAAGATTTTAATATGTACCGATGCAAATGCACGGTCTACTGCTTGGCACGATAGACTAATCGATGATAGTGGTACAAAGTTTTTAGATTTTATTTTAACTAATAACCTCATTTTGCACAACCAGGCCTGCTTCCTCGTTACCTCTGAGGCCAACGTGTCCTGGTGCCCAAACAAAAATAATCTTGACAGCTCGTGAGTGGAGAGCTATTAGAGATGAGTGGATCTCTTGTACAAGTGGGTGTGGAGAGGAGAAGCATTTTTGGGCATTTTCTCGGGTGATTACCTCCCTCAGGAGGCCGTCCATTTCACTCGATTTTTCTTTGCTAGTCACCAGCACCACTTCCACAGATGTCTCCCGCTGCCCACATTCACACCCTACACACACACACACACATATCTACGCTCATACGATTGTTGTAAATAAGTTTTTCGAGGGTTTTTTTTGGCGGTTGCCTTCTGCAACGGTCCTTTTTTCCCTCTGGGCCACAATAAATATTTTGAATTATTTCTTTTCGACCCAAAACCACGTAGTATTATTTTTATTTTCCTTTTAATTGAACCACGGGGGTCAGGCAGGCTTGCCCTGATTCTCGACGAAACAGTGGATAAAGCCATCCAGGCCAGGAGCCACATCGTAGTATCCCTTTGAAGGAGAGACGCCCTGATGACTGCTGATGTTTTCACATTCTGAAGATGGCTGCTGAGATCCGAAACGTCGATCACTACAATCGCCCTGACTCGGATGGAAACCCGATAGAGATTCCTGCATATGTCACTTGCTAAATGGGGATCAGGGAAATACTATATCCCTCATCATGCAGTGGTGAAACCTTTCAGTAGTATCACTAAGGTTCAAGTAGTGTCTGATGGGTCATCAATATCTAGTCCAGGCAAGTCATTGAATGATATTCTTTTGAAAGGGCCTAAGTTGCAACAAGATATATCAGATCTGATTAATAGGTTTCAATTACATCTGATGGCACTAGAGGCAGATATTTGCAAAATGTATCCGATGATTCATTTACTTCCTCAGCACAGAAAGTATCAACAAAGCGTTTGGCGATCATCTGAGAACGAATCCTTTCAGGAGTATACATAACTGAATACAGTTACCTATGGGCTCACTTCATCCACTTATCTTGCAATTTGTACCTTGAAGCAATTATCCGAGGACGAGGCTGATAACTTTCCAAAAGTGGCATCCTTTCTATCATGAGATTTCTTTGTTGATGATATACTGACAAGGGCATCTAATGAACCTGAAGTGATTGAACTAATTCAAAAGCTACAAGGGTTATTGCAGTCTGATGAATTTCAACTCAGAAAATGGTCTTCGAATATATCTCAATTGTTCCAAGGACAGCTTATTGGCTTAGGTCAATCTGATATATATTTCAGGCATGAAGGTGACCAAATGGTGAAGGTTTTAGGTATTCATTGGGAACCACGTTCAGATAATTTCTCATATCATCAATATCTCTAAAGCTTCAACCAAGAGAAGAGAGAAAACCTTCATCCATTAGGATGGATATCGCCTGCAGTTTAACCTTCATCCCAGGTTGGCACACTGTCCTAGTAAGGGAGAAAACCGTAAGGCCCGTTTACGAGTGCAAAGCGGTTTTCTTTTGTCTTCGCTTGATTTATCGCAGGAAACTAAAAGGGGTTGGCAACTGCTAGCTTTCTTTTTCAGCAGAATTACAGAACGTACAATCACAAATTACTCGCTAAGGATGAGGCCGTAAAACATTTTAAACATATGGCCGAGGGCCGGCCTTTTTTTATTTTTCCGACCACAAACAGTTTGTTTACGCACTCCAGAAGCCAGAAAGGTCATCGCCCCGCCAGTTCCGATCGATCAATGTCATCCACCAGGCCCTAGATTTGGAGGAACTAGACAGATCCCAGGAAGATGACGAGGAATCGAAGTACTACCTCCAAGAAGACTCCTCGCTTTCACTCAAGAAAGTCACCATTCCAGGTTCAACCGTCAGCCTCTACTACGATGCCTCTACGGAAACCTTTCGCCCGTACGTTACAGTGCCCTACCGTTGGTAAGTTTTTAATTCCTTGCACGGTTTGGCGCATACATGCATCAAAACCTCAATCAGTAGTAGTATTTGTTTTGTGAGGTGCCTCGACAGCTGAGGTCATTTTGCACCTTTGCAGAATTATTATTAAAGGTAGTGGTAAATTTCCATCATTAAATTTCTAAACAAAAAAGAACCATGAGAATTACTAGCACCAATGTTGAAGGTTAGTCATAATATGAATAAAATATATATAAAATAAATAAAAAAAAATGGGAGAAAAGAGAAAAACCCCCATATTTATGTTACATTCTTTGGAAGAGACCAGTCTCCTTCATAAAATAAATAACTTTGTCAATCTTGCCATGATCATCTCCAATAATATCTTTCAGTAAGCTCGCTCCCAAATATCTCTCCTGTTCGCTAGAATAGATCCTGCACTCAGTGAGGATGTGACATATAGAGAGTTGGGTGTTACACTTGTCACAGTGGGGAGGTATACGGGGAATTGTAAAAAGGTATGAGTGCGT